>JASCZW010005697.1:0-148793 GCA_034211315.2 Aedes japonicus
TACAATGTTTAATTCCGGGAAATTGATTCTGTAACAAGTTCAACATGCGCCGCTTTGTGACGTCTGGGAGGAACTCTTAAGCAGGTTAATCTGATTCTATCAGCACCTGGAACCACATGAAAGGAGCTGCAGTAGAGAGAGAATATATATATATATATATATATATATATATATATATATATATATATAAGCATATATATGTATATATATATAAATAAACATATATATATATATTTATATATATATATATATATATATATATATATATGTATATATATATGTATATATATATATATATATATATATATATATATAAAGCATATATATGTATATATATACATATATATTTATATATATATTTATATGTATATATATATATACATATATATATATATATATATATATATATATATATATGTATATATTTAACATATATATATATATATATATATATATATTATATATATATATATATATATATATATATATATATATATATATATATATATATACTAAATATATAATATATATATTTTTTTTTTGCATGAATTCATTTTATTTGTACAGGCTCAATCGAATCAACTTTACAGAGCCAAGTTTTCATGTTTATATACATCGGTTATCTTAGAACTAAGGTTAAGAGGATAGAACCGATTACTCGCGGTCGTCTCGAGGTTAATAGAATAACAATTTTAGGATGGGAAAATTGGAGTGGAAATTCTGAACAAAGCATAAGGAACAATGGTTTTCTTATATCTAGAACTTCAAATTACAATTTTTAATTGAACGTTTTTAATTTAAAAAAAAGATAACTCACTCACACACACACATCACACATCACACTCACACACACACACAACCACACACTACACACTGGCGACACATTCCTCACAAATTTAACCTAAACAAGTAAGTTAATCAAACTACAATCTAAGGCTAATATTAGTCAAAAACACATAAATGAGTTTCATAAACTCCAGATCGCGCGCAGCCAAAATATCTCGAATCGGTACATTGGGTTGCATCTGCCTCGAGCCCGAAGAGACTCATACAGCCCAGATCTGACCCACGATGCTCAGCACAAAGCCAAATAACGTGATCTGCGTGCATGGTAACCTTGTCCGCATTCACAGATTGCTGTCTCCCAGCCCATACACGGAACAAATGAGACGTTTAAAGAATAATAGATTGGACATGAGGCGAGACATCACACGAATGAAGTCTCGGACCACATCTAATCCCCTGAACCAACATTTCTTAGACACCTTTGGAGTGATAGAATGTAGCAACTACGCCCCAAGTCTCCTCTACTCATTTATGCTGCCAGCTATCGAGTGATATCATGACGAAAAATATAGAGAAAATTCGTTGAAGGCGATTTGTCGATCATAAATATCGTCATGCTATAGCGCCCACCCTTGCAAGCGAGTCCGCTTTCTCATTGTCAGAATCGAACAATGAAGGGACCCACAAAGGTGATAATAAGAGAACGTGAAGATAAAGCACTTAGAAGACCTCGTATTTTCATAAGAAAATAGGAGGTGATGCTTACCGGCCTCAAGGAGCGAATAGACCTCTATAGAACTCAGACTATCCGTGAAAATGAAGTATTGATCCGGTGTAAAAGAGGCAGCAGTTTCTAAGAAAAATAAATTGCTGCCAATTCCCGCGACAAAAACAGAACAAGGCGCTTGGAGTTTACGAGTTTGACGCATAATTTTCATTGTACTACACCAAAGCCAGCGGAGTCCTCTATCAAAGACCCGTCAGTGAAAAACGTTTTAGTGGAATCAACTAGGCCAAACTTTGCAGCAAATATCACCGGAGCAATCATAGGACGATGATGCTCTGGATTCCACGAAGCTCCTGTTGCATGGATAAATCAAAATGAACCGAATTTCCGAAGTCGGAGAAGCAAACACAATTGGGAATATTAAGCGAAGGGCTGACATCCTGTGTTATGCTATCAAATGGTACAAGCTCATGAAGCGGGTTTGAGGATTCAACTCTAGAGCTTCTCAAAATTTTCAATCACCTGGGGTTCATAACTTCACACCTGGTGAGGAGCCGGAGAGATAACTGCAAATCGATCTGAGAGTGGCAGCATGCCAGCCAGCACTTCAAGACTCACGTGAGTCAGCAGCAACCTAATGCGATACGAAGACACCGATACTGAATACGTTCCAGTTTGATTATGTGCGACCGAGCTGCTGACTGAAAACAAAAACTACCGTATTCCATAACCGACAAAATCGTTGTCCGGTACAACGTTAGAAGATCTTGTGTGCGCTCCCCACCAGGTCCCGGTAATTGTGGGAAAAAATTGACCCTTTGCTGGCATTTTCGCTTCAGGTACTCAATGTGAGATCTCCAGGTGCACTTTGAATCCGAACCAGACCCCAAGATATTTAAATGACATGGAATGAGTTATCGGTGTACCCAAACTTTGAAGTTTCGGTTGTGCAGGGTTATGCTTCTTAGAAAAAACTACCAACTCAGTTTTCTCCGTAGAGAAATTCGATACCTAGCTCTAGAGCCCAAGTAGACAAATTGTCTAAGGTATCCTGCAAGGGTCCTTGTAGATCGACCCCATTTGGTCCCGTGACAGACACTACGCCGTCATCTGCAAGTTGTCTCAACGTACAGATTGTCACCTAGACAACCGTCAATGTCTTTGACATAAAAATTATACAAAAGAGGGCTTAAACATGATCCCTGGGGAGACCCATGTAGCTGAATCGAAAAGCTGTAGAGTTTCCATGAGAAAAGCTCATATGTTTCTCTGACAGCAAATTGTACAAAAAATTGTTCATTAATGGTGAAAAACCACAAGCATGGAGTTTATCTGAGAGAACTTCAACAGATACTGAATCAAAAGCCCCCTTGATATCCAAGAATACAGAAGCCATTTGCTCTTTTTAGCAAAAGCTAACTGAATATCTGTTGGAAAGCAACGCGAGGCAGTCGTTCGTTCCCTTACCCCTACGGAAACTATATTGAGTATCTGAAAGCAGGTTATTCGTCTCCAACCCATTTGTCCAGACGGAAAAGGATCATTTTCTCCAACTAACTTTCGAATACAAGATAACATCGCGATGGGTCGATAGGAGTTGTGGTCGGACGCGGGCTTACCAGGTTTTTGAATGGCAATAACTCTCACCCGTCTCCAATCATCCGGTACAATGTTGAGTTCCAAAAACTGATTAAACAAGTTTAACATGCGCCTCTTCGCGACGTCTGGGGAGGTTCTTGAGCAAGTTGAACTTGATCCTGTCAGCTCCTGGAGCCGTATTGCCACACGAAAGAAGTGCGAGAGAGAGTTCTACCATTGAAAAGGGTTGGCTAATCTCATCTGTCGAATTCGTTGTTTCGCGAGGAAACATTTGTGCTGGCACAGAATCTGGACGAACTTTCCGCGCGAACTTGAGGATCCATTGGTCCGAGTACTCCTCGTTCTCGTTGTTCCAGTAGTTCGGTTACGCAATCCTTCGCGCCGTATTCCAAAGGGTACTCATCGACGTTTCGCGCGATAACCCGTCCACGAATTGTCGCCAGTAACCGCGTTTCTTGGCTCTGATGAGGCTCTTAAATTCTCGTTCGAGAGCCGTGTACCTTTCAAAGTGCTTCAGGTGTTCCACGTCTACGAAAAACTTTGAACGCGTCAGACTTTTTGCGGTAAACCTCGGTGCATTGCCGCGATCCCACCATGGGGAAGGGAGGTTTCCGCGAATTCGACGTTCCTGGCATCTGGCCGAGCCTGAGCCTGCGGCGCCTCAAAATCAGGTTGAGAGGAAGCTATATCTCTCCAGCGGTGGAAGCCCTGCTACCGCTGTCACGCATGGTCATCCACTCGCTGTCTGCAGTCTGTCCAACCGATAAGCCACGAGTTAGATCGCGGCGACGTTGACGCCGGCATCTGCGTGAGTGAGCCCGGTGGCAACCGAAGGATTCTTTATGGTGGCAAACGATCACCACCGTGGGGATCCCGGATCGCATCCGCCCACGTGCAGTCCAACGATAATGAATTCGAGCAAAGGTGAGGTCTAACCTACTACCAAGTGAGGATGGACCAGCCAAGCGTGCAACTTCTCCATTGTCGAGAATTGTCATATGAAGTTGTCACAGAGGTCATATATCAAGAAGACCGGTCGTCATCGTACAGTTCTCCCCAGCCTGTACCGTGTGAGTTAAAATCTCCCATGACCAACCGCGGAGCAGGCAGAACCGGAACAAATATCTGAAAGTTGTTTCAGTTGGTGGTGCTCTAGGAGTAATGTACACGAAGCAATGCAAAGGCTTTTATTTGTTAACAGCCTGACGATAGCGACAAATCTTCAATACCTGGAATTGGAGGAAAATTCACTCTATAGAAGGAGTAGCACTTTTTGATCCCCAAAAGTACTCCTCCTCCACGTGAATCCTCACGATCGATTCGAATAATGTCGAAATCGTGAATCGGATGATCGATTTCGGCTGAAAGCCATGTTTCCACAAAGAGCAAATGCACCAACCGATATTGTGAGCTAAAAATTTGAATGATTCCAATTTAGGAATAAGACTTCGACAATTCCACTGCAGAACAGTGATCAAATCCCCGACCTCAATTGGAAAATTATCCATCGAAGGAAATGATAGCTGCAAGGATGGGCCACTTTAATGTTAATTTCTTCAAAAAGTTTTCACAGTGGGAAGCATTGCCATAACAATGCTTTTAAGAGGGTCAGACATTTCGAGGTACTTCAAAATACCTTCCACAATATCATCGAACGAGAACAGCCCAGATGAAGGGGGCTTCTGTACTTAAAAATCGGGGCATCAGGGATTTAGATGTCCCCGGAGAGATGGGAAATCCTGTGTGTAGTTGGCACTACGAAAACCAGGAGGATTCGGATTATCCTTCTTTTCTCTGCTCTTTGAATTGGGCATGTTTATTTGAGGCTTCTGTTCAGCTGCTTTCACAGCTCGGATGCATCTTCGCTTCCGTGGAGCACCTTCTGGAAAACTAAAAGATGTCCCCTCCTCAACCACATCCGAATCAGACTCGTCATCTGAGAGAGGAGCGAAAGGATTTGTATTGGTATCGGGTGGCGAAGCTTTCTTAAGCATTTCTGGCAAAGATTGCCTTGAACGTTGTTTCAGAGAACGTTCCAATTTTTCCCCGCGTTGTTTATACGCCGGGCACGACGAGAGAGCATGAGGAGGAGTTCCCTGCAGAAAACGCATTTTAGTGTGTTATCTGCACAGGGACCAGCCTCATGTTTCTCCCGCAAGTTGAGCAGCGTGTCTTATTGCCGCAATGGGAGGCCGTATGCCCCATCTGCTGGCAGTTTTGGCAAATCATTACCCGGGATACAAACAACCGCACAGGTAGCCGAAGTTTGTCCAGTTCTAAGAACTGAGGAAGGGCAGAGCCAGAAAAGGTTACCGAAATGAGTCTGTGGGGTAACTTTTTCTTACCCTCGCTGTGCGATATTTTAACTAATTTTCGTACTTCCAGTATCTGAACTGGGGGAGAAGAGGGTTCCTGAATCGGCCAACCGCCCGCTTCTCCAAAATTTCAGGGCACAGACTCGCCTCTGTGACCACTCCTACCACCTCCACATCACGAGCTGGAATATAAACGCGATATTCCAGTGTAAAATGCTGGGAGGAAGCAATCTCATTAGCCTGCTTCAGGTTAGAGACGACAACACGGAGTTTATTAAATTTTACTTTCGTGATCTCTGTCACGGCTGAAAATCGCTTCGTCAGATCAGTAGTGATTTGATACACATTCAAAGGTTTCATTTTGGGCTGAAAGTAGACAACCCATGGACTGACCGAGTCAACCGGATACGATCGCGGTCTGAATATTTTTGTGCCTCCATCATCGGGTGGCAAAGGCACTTTTTCAGCCAAACCGTCCATGTCGAAGAAACCTCTTCAACATGTCACGATTTGCCTTACCGTGGGAGCGTCGCACGCCCCAAAAATTTAAATCACACACACACACACACACACACACACACACACACACACACACACACACACACAAACAAAGAACACACAAATTAAACTCTAGTGGGATAAGGGACAGGAAAAAAAAACTTAACTAAATTACTGTTCTGTTGCTGCTGCTGCTGCTGCTGACTGCACCGTATGCGTGACCGTCACACTTCTATGCGGGGAGCGGGGAGCGGTGCGCTGAAACGATCGCCTTCGGGTGCACTCGCTCAACGCTGTCGGATGACCGTTGGCGGTGTAGTAGTGTATCGCTGGTTAGCGTCACCACGCGGAGATGCGAAAATAAGCGGGAAGATAATTCGCCAGCAAGCACTGCTTGATTTTCCTATTTCACTGGAAAACCACACTGCCTTCTTAGAAAAAAGACTCACTTTTGCTCTACCACTGAAGTGAGTATATTTTGCAGAAAAAACTAGTTATTTCCAAGGATAGCACTCGAATAAATCTTCCAAATAACGGAGCGCTGGATCGAACGAACTTTCTTCTTTCGCTGAACGAAGTGGGGTCAAAAATACATATATATATATATATATTATATATATATATATTTATATATATATATATATATACATATATATATATATATATATATACATATATATAATATATATATATATATATATATATACGATATATATATATATATATATATATATATATATATTTATATATATATTTTTTTTTTTTTTTTGACGGACCAACCAGATACATCAAAATAAATATATATATTTTATTCTCTTAAACATACGTTCATATAATCGAGATATGAGAGGGACCATCACGGCACCCGATTGAAAGCGAATTGGATAAGAAGAGTTGGAATGCAAACTCACCGTAGCTAAAAATTTGTGAATGGAGGGTGGGCTCTCACATCATACTTCATGATTTGGGTGTGAATCAAGCTGTAACGGTTCTTAAGATTATTTAATTTACTCATGATTGTTTCAAGCATATATTTTATATCTACCACGTTTCATTCAGGGTATCATAATCAGGAGTCAGCCAGCTGCAGTGATGGATTTCCTTGCCGCTGATATTTTCGAAGTTCGAAACGCCGCACGTGATAACTAGAATATCAGAACCTTTCCACGTACCCTGCCATTTGTCGGCCATTCGCAGTAACGAGGAGTTCTACAAAACATTTACCGACATTATGGAGGCATGCAGCTCAGTGAGACCTTTTTTCCGCAGGTTGCCTTCTATAATCGCCCAGAATTTTTGTATATGTTCTGGCGAGTTTGGCGTATTTGCCTTCTTCGGTACAAAAACAATATCGTTGACTGTCACCATCATCGGACCGGAGGAAGAGCAGCAGGCGATTCTGGAGGCTTTCTTCTTTATACATTTGGCCGTTGAATTTTCCAACTAACTCTTTATTGTTCAAACGGCTTCAAGTTGTTAATCCAAGGGATCTTTGCAGGTCATAACCTTTCCCAAAAAGAGTTACTGTTGAAGATATATGATGGCTTGTTTAACATTTTCCCCTACAATTATTCGTTTTGAATTATAAATAATCAATTAAATCACTGCATCACTGCAACGCTGTGTACTAAAATATAACAACAACAATCATTAAGCTACCAACGTCAACCAGGCGGTTAATCATACCTTGAGCAAAACTTATCTTCATATTTTACCACCGGCACCGGCAATTTACAACCTGTGTTGGTCAATTATAATAGAAATGCCATGTTAACCGTTTGGATTTTGCTAGACACATTCAGCCATAAAAATAAATCAGCATCTAAAAATTCACATCCAATTATCTTACTTAATTCTATCTAATGAGATAGATGACACATGAGATTTTAAATTGAAAGAAGCTTACATTATTGCAATATTTTCACGCTGCTCACCAATTGTAAACTAAAAACGGTTTTATATAATATTATCATCAATAATCTGAGTTTTCTATTTCTGTTCTAGCGACGTCTTCAAGAAATTGCTTTCTTTGTTCATGTGAAATCAATTTATAAAATTATCCTAAGGATGTTTGGCAAACTTCAACCACCACTTAATGAACTTCTTGTTCAATAATCGTAAGATGGATTTACGTCGGAGAGGAAGTTTTCGTTTAACATAATATTCTTTTCTAGGTTTTGCTTTTCCCTTTTCATAGGGTTATTGTTGAGTTCTTGCCCTATTGAGCATAATTCAAACATCGTATATATTTTCACGTAGGTCTCATGTTTTGGCACAAGTCAGTTTGCATGATAAATGTTTCCGTATTATTAAATTGATATTGCCATATGTTGCAGCAATTGCCTCTATTAAATTGACGTTTTATTAAAAAAAAAGAATAATACGTGAACATTATATTCGTGCATCACTTTTCTATAACTAATTAATGTGAAAGTGTATGGTTTGACTTCACGTATTTCATAATTTACCGACTTTACTTTTGTTTTTCAAATAGTTATGGAAACATTTACAATTTGATATTTTGAATTACAAGTTTAATTTTTTATTTATGCCTAATACTACTTAACTATTCAATTTTAATTTTGATTGTAAGTTGGCCAACTTCACCCGAATTCATGGTTGCAACAGTTGGCAATCAAACTCATTACGGGTAGTCAAATATATCCTCATGCACTTTTTCATCTCGGCGTAGTGGTGAATCTACATTTTATACTCTATCTATGTATTGGTGTTACTTGGCAATGTGTTCGCACAAATCATTTAAAGTTCTGTTTGATTGTTTTTTTTTCAGCGTTTTTTTTTATCAAGGATGAAAAAATTTCGTGATGAGATGATAAAAAAGTATTTGAAAAAAGAGCGATAATATACAGCACAGAAAAAAATAATTAATTTTAACAAGCGCGTAAAATTTCCCCTCGTTGAATTCTAAGCCAATGGAGGCGTAAACAACGAAATATACAACAATGTTAACATTCTTCTTTTCAACAGGCTACATTCAGGCGTTATCTGGCTATAATTAACACGAAATATCCCATTATTTTCTGCCAAATCTAGCATTCCCTTTATGCACATTAGATAACGCAGAAAATTCAATGTTTCTTTTTATCTGTGAGAGTTTGAAGAACCTAATAGTAGAGTGTGATTTTGTGCATTGAACTCCAACGACTTCGTCGTTGAATAACCGGAAAATATTTCCTGAAATACGGTCAGCTAGGACTGATTAAGACCGTCAGGGAACGAATTCGAAGAAAATCACAACCCTCTGTACTTAAAATGGCCGCTGATCTTAATGCCTCAAAACCGACCATGCACAATGTTCTTGAACAGCACCTGAAATGCCAAACTTTCAAAAAACGTAAAGTTTACGTAAAACATAAGAATCTTCCAAGAAGATAAGGCTTGAAAGAGCATCTCTCCTACTATTGCGGCACGCAATGATGAGACTTTGTCTTTTGCGATAGACAGTTATGTGTCTTCCAGCAGTCGCACAATGTCCAAAACGACAAGTTGTGGGCCTGTAAGTCTAAGGTCATCCCAGATAGTGAAAACCCGTGGCATGCTACCAACAATCAATATGCAACTAGCGATTTGAAATTGGTTCACTGTTGTACAACCCCTTGGTGCGAATTACACCTTGAAGCCAGCACCTTGCTATACATATTTGCGCCTTTGTTTTGATTTGCTGTGTTATTTTGACAGAATATTTGAGAGTGTGTTCGGGTGAATTCATAATTAGGGGCGCATTATTAAGCCTGGAACCGAGCTTGGGACCGATGTGCTGGTACTGACTGAGCCACGAAAAAAACAGTTTTTGTGTGGGACCTACTGGTCTTAGAGTTAGTCTATGATGCTACGGCTTGTTTTCATACGGGAATGATGATTACGTGTTTCAGCAGCGCCATGGCTTCCCAGTTCACCAGATCTAAGCTCCTTGTATTATTTGTGTGTTCATGTTGTCGAAAATAAAAGAGCACAAGGAGTCTACTTTTGCCCAGCTCAAAGTCATAATCCTTCGAATTTGGTACGAAATGCCGATGGAAGTCGTGCTGGTCAAAAAGGTTAAAGGTTGTGTTATATCAAGACATATGCTGTAATTGATCCGTTTAATATTACCTTTCAATACGAAGTACCAATGAAATCCGAATAACTTGTATGAAATAATCAAATTTTGAATTTGTATGAGAGTATATTGGCCACGATGTACGTATTTGTTTTATGCAAATTATTTGGGGCACAGATTTGTTAAACCTGCATAAAAAGAAGGGTTTTTACAAATGCAAGACCGCATGGTTGGTTAAAATCTCCGTTTGATTGCTTTGTAAAGGTTCGTATCGGACGATTTTTCTGATATGCCAAATGTATCGATTTAATTAATTCTGAGTATTCAAAGTGACCAGTTGTGGTAGAATTGTAATACAAGCCATCATTTATCCTAAAAACTAACTGTTTGGTGGCCCTGAAAGGCCTGGCCATCAGCAGTTAGGTCAAAGGCTGCTCGCCACTACATATCTGGCCATCGCCAGCTGCTAGTCTAACAGTAGCTTCTCGCCGCTCCTGTCAGGTCAAAGACTGGGGAACGAACGTTGCATAGGGAAGGTCCATTAATTATGTCACGCAGTAAGGGGAGAGGGGGGGTTTGGGAAAACGTGACGACCCATACAAAAAATTTGAAGGTCCATACAAAAAACGTGACAAAGGGGGGGGGGGGGGGTTTAAAAAGTCATTTTTTGCGTGACGTAATTAATGGACGTTCCCATATGGCTACTACTACTGAAATGTATCTTTATTCCGTTTGTTTCAATTTGCATTTGGGTTGAAATTTAAACTGATAAGCCAGAGAGGCTCTACATCATTAGTACTAATTTTTAATTTTTTGTTGATAACTGTTGTACCTTAGCATGTGCCAAGGTTTTTCTTCGTGAGAGCGTATTAAATTTAAAATGAAATTGAAAAATTTGATAACCTACTAAACTACAATAATTTAAACCTTGTTTAAAAGCTCTCTGAGGATCGGATGTGGTGACCTCTAGCAGGATTCTCTTAACCTTTCCCAGACTACACCTTTTAGCTCGCCGAAGGGTCTGAAGACTAGCCAGATGAAGAATCACAGAACGTCTAGTACTTGGAGGACTTCTCAGAATCATCCGAAGGATGTTGTTTTGAACTATCTGAAGTTTTTGGTGGCAATTGGCACAACTCTCCCAGATTGACAAACTGTACTGGACCACGAGAAGAATGATTTACTTATAAGCTTCAAGCTTCCTCTTGGTCGGTAGAGTATTGATCAGCAGATACAGATATGTTCACAAAGAACTACATTTAGTTGAAGTTTTGTGAACATGGGACCGGAACAACAACTTGCCATCTAGAACTTTGACATCCCCTTGCGAACAATTTTAGGTGACTTGGAGTGCGGTAACAGAATCGTATGGATTGCATTGATTCAGATCTCCCAGTAATTGAAATATTCGGACAGAGCATTGAGTCCTTATGAAATTATCCAGCCAGATGATGGAGAGGTTGTCCGCAAACATATACACTAACATATGACATGAACATATTGAGTAGGATAAAGCCTAAGCGGCTATTCTGGTGAACGCCAGCATTAACTTGAAACGTATAAGAATGGGAATCGCTTAGGAAGTCCTGGAATGATGTGTATGACAACTTTTTTTTTCAATAATCTTGACTAGATAGATCAAACGTTTGTATCGATGCAGCTTACACATCAGAGCATCGTGCCAGATATTTTTAAACACATTCGACTTCGAACAATGCCATGACAGTTGTCTTTCCAATAGATCTTTCCCTTTTTACGATGTTATTCTTGTCAGTTGGTTAAAGGTAGATTGACCTCTTCAGAATCCCAATAGTTTATGAAAGAAGATAGTATTCGGGTTTGCGAACTGTACTAAACTGCTAAGGATCAGCTTTTCGAGCAACTTCAAGATGGAGTACAAAAGACTGATGGGCGATAGTTAGGAACTTTGCTTGCGAATAGGGATCATACTCCAGCATGACTGAAAGTAGTAAGGCTCCCAACATTTGTTAAAAACCACTGCAAGATGTTGGAAGAAATTAACACTCAAACTTAGTTTCAGCTCGAGGTAGATGACTCCGTCGACACCAGCGGCTTTCATGATTCTGGTTCGCTTGATGACTATTAGCACCTCATCAGTTGATATAGTACTAAGGGACAACTATTGGTCGAAAACATAGTAAACATCTTGGGAGTTCAAAAATTAAACTGGCAGCCCGTTCTTGGCGGATTGAGAACCCGACTTTGGTTTCATCTCCCAAGGAAGTTGAATCTAATTCAAAAAAGTCATTCTTATCAACTCGTATATCACCTTAAAACTTTGGCATATGGCCTCAAAGATTCCACTCACATAAGGATTTGCCCCTAAAATTAAGGCAGAAATTGGAAGATTCTTTGATATTGACACACACTTAGAAAATTTTACAGTATTCGGTAATTTTTTACCGAACTTTCAACAGCTGAACAGTTCGGTAATTCGATTTAACGGATTTCGGTAAAATTTGACAAGTTCCGGTAATTTTTTTACCGGAATACTGTAAAATTTCACCGAAATCCGGTGAATCGGATTACCGAACGTTCAGCTGTTGAAAGTTCGGTAAAAAATTACCGAATACTGTAAAATTTTCTAAGTGTGCAAGCTTTACAAAGAATAGCCTTTGCCAACTTGATTCTCCCAAAATCTAGAGGTGGCCTGAACCTGAATTGCACAGAGACAAAATCAAAGGCACAATTTTTGAACTCTGGATTGGTAACGGCCACTCAACGTTACTGGAAGGTCGTCTTCAAACACCTTCATAACAAAATTCTGTCATTAGACTGTTTTTGGTAATGCACCAGAAGATAAGGCATCGATATTTGTTGTTTCAACGAGGCGTGGCAGATGATCCCAATTGCGAGACATGTCCGGGAGAAATAGAAACTACGATACAAAAGCTGTTCCGCTGTCAAAGCAGTAGAGAAATATGGAGGTTTCAACGAAGACAAATACTACATCTTAAGTCAAGACTAGCCAGGTTAGAACCAAAAGATTTTGTATATCCTGAATTTAAAAACACTAATCGAACCTCAAAGAAATCCATTGTTAAGTCAGTAGGGCTATTCTTCAGCTATCATACCGAAACAAATGAAAAGTTATAAAGTTTTGAAAATTTTATATGTTATGTAAATATTAACAGGTAAATATAGAAATATAAGGTTTAAAAAAAATTGGTGAATTGGTGATTGGAGAAATTGCTTCCATAACAGTAGGCTCATGGGGTCCCACATTCTAGGTGAGAACGAATTTTAGTTTAAGAATGTCTATTTCTGAGCTCCATGAATAATTTTAGTAAGACAGTTGGCATTGGTCTTAAGATGAGGTAGACGGGTGCATTAAAATTGTCTTCGGATCATGTTAAGAATTCTTATAATGTACTTGGTTCATAGAATCACTCACATGGTTTACTGAAAGTATATCCTGCTCTATGTCCGAGGAGACTGCTTCGTCTTTGGGCTTCTCGGGGAACGCGTTTCGAAACACTGTTTCGGAAACAGGCAGAGTCGTCGACGCAGGGACAGTTACCATTTGACTCGGTTATAGTTGCGGCTAGTGATAGGGTGTTGATTGGCCGAAGAGCCAACTTGTGATGCTGTGTCATGTCATGTTTGTAAGAAAAATGTCGGATTC
Source organism: Aedes japonicus (assembly GCA_034211315.2). NCBI lineage: Eukaryota > Metazoa > Arthropoda > Insecta > Diptera > Culicidae > Aedes > Aedes japonicus. The sequence continues at coordinate 13,632 of JASCZW010005697.1, forward strand.
ACTCGGTTGAGGATGTCTATCTTCATCGACAGTGGTGTCTATCGCCACACCCACGGCCTCGGTGACTTTGAACTGTAAACTAGCCAACATACGGCAACTGATGTTGTATCGTAAGGCAATTGCACCACAACTCCTCTGGAATTTGCTCGATCGAGTCTAAACATCCGAATTTCAGGGATATACGCGTTAACGTCAGGCTTGAATTAGGTTTCAGTGATGATGAGGATATCGATTTCCGGCTCGTTGAGGAAATCGGTTAGCTCGATATTTTTGATCCGGGCTGAACAAGCATGGTCCATATTAGGTCATGAAGTTTATCAGCACCATGTTGACACAGCGTTAAGTTGATGCCTTAGAACGGTAATGGCACAGTTGTTGGTGGATGTTCTTGATGAACTGCCGGCGGGTGGATGGCATTGTTGCCAGGTTGCTCCAAATTGGAAGAAGTAACATGTTTAACTGATGGGGATGTTACGCCAGCTCCAAGTTGATGTTGAACTACAGTTGGCGGTTTTGCTGCCCATGGTTTAGCTCGCGAGGCGGTAAGTTTGGTACATTGTACCAGAGCTACTGGAAGTGTTCTTCCGACAACGCTGGAGGCGGTTGTCGCTGGAAGTTCTGGTTGCTTATCAATCGTTTGCGAGTTTCAACATATTGCGCTAGGTTTGGAAACGATCAGCTGCTGCCGTCATGGTTTGCACCATAGTTGACGCTCTTAAGCGGTAGCTGGTACCCAATGCCCAAATGATAGGAAGTTTCCACACTGCGTTACGTCGTTCTTCAGCGGTCGGTAACACTCCCATCAACGATGATATCGACAGCGCCTTGGTTTTTCGGAGATCGTCCAGACAGGTAAAGTCATTTTCCAGGTCATGGACCAGGTGTAGCTTGTCCCGATAGTTTGCAGGACCCTGGCACTTGTGATAGAGAATACTCTACATTTGTTGAATTTAGTATGGCAAACTTAATTATAATATATGACCTCTAGGGAACATACATTACTTATGTCATGCAAAGAAGTGACTCCCCCCTCGCACAGTGATCGGAAAAGCCTTTTTTCACGGCGAAATTAATAACTCCTAGGGGTAACGTTTCCGAATCATGGTGTATTCTACAAAGTTGTACCTAAACAATATGACCATCTTGTGGTGCTGATTTTGTAGTTCCAAACTTTACCGCTAGGGCAGCGCTATTGCTACCTTTTGAACGAAATATAAGGGTGGTGTCAAAGACAAGTTTGTAGGGAATACAATTTCATGCACGCTTGCTCATGCATGACTGGAGTTGCATGCTCATGCATGATGATAGTTGCTCATGCATGACTGGAGCATATGGTGCTTGTGTACTGCTTAAGCTTGGAACTACATGCTGGTGTAGATTAGGGTGTCCCTAAAAAATCAGTTTTCTTTTCATTCTTACTTTTTTGTTTCAATTGTTAGGAAGGAATAATTTTCAGACAAAGTGTGGAAAACAATATGATGCATGTTTTTGCTTATGAAAGTATTTGGGTAAATTTTATTGTTCAAAAGTTAGGGGTAATTTTGACAAAAAAAAGTTCGATTTTAAGCAGTTCCCGCTCGTGTGCCCCACTAACACCCGGGTTTGTTTATAGAGCAATTTGTTCCTTGACACCCATTAAAACAAGATTATTTTCTAACCTCTTCTTGCCTAAACTATCAAGAGGTCAAAAAGAAAAAAACGCATGTTTTTAGTTAAAACTACCCGTTACATCTGAAAGCGAAGCTGTATTAAAAACCTTTTTAACTTTCACTTGTTTTTTAAACACTATTTAAAAAAAAAACTTTTTTGAGCGTAATAGTAGAACGATTGTGATTGGGAAACTAGGACAATTTAAAAATTAACACTTCATTTGATCAATTTTTATAAAATAAAAAATAAAACCTTGATACACTTTTTCAAATTTTCGCTAGTAAACGCGAGCAAATTCCTTTTAATTCTACTAGGGTAGGGAACGGCTTAAGCACCCCAAGACCCTATTCCAAGCACGGGATAAACGTTAACCTACAACGCTCATGTTTTGCAGTATAGTGCTCCATGTAGTGAAGCACCATACTGCAAAAATAAGCGTTGTAGGTTAACGTTTACCCATGCTTGGAATAGAGTCTTCGAGTGCTTAAGTCGTTCTCTACCCTATGAGCTTTTCTTTTTTTTTCTTCTTTTTTTTTTAAGCAAAATTGTGCGCTATGACGTTTTCGCTATGTTCGCAGATCGTTTTTTTCTCAAAATGAGAAACAAAAAAGTTGTAATAAATAAAACTCGTTTTTTAGAGACATCCTGATTAAAAGCAGAAAACTAGCCCTATCATGTTCAAATTAAGAGCTAGAGCTAGAGAAATAGTACGAAATCAGCACCACAAGATGGACATATTGTTAGGTACAACTTTGTAGAAGGCATCATGATTCGGAAACGTTACCCCTAGTAGTTATTAATTTCGCCGTTAAAAAAAGCTTTTCCGTTCACTGTGCCTCGTCACGTTTTTCATATGGTCCTTCAAAAGTGTGTGTCTGAATGTCACGTTTTCCCAAACCCCCCTTTCTCCTTACTGCGTTACATAATTAATGGACCTTCCCTTATTTGTGTTCTTTTGAATAGTTCACTATCAAGAAAAATGTAAATTATATGCTTCAAAAGATGCGTAGAAAGATTGATTGAAAGATTGATAGAAAGGTTGATGAAAGGACTAAGACATTTTAACGAAGAATGTATGAGTTATTAACGTTCAAAAGCTGATAATTTTCGTGATGCTCCCAATTTTAGATTTTCTAATTTGTACCCTGATATGTCGCCGCAGGCTTTTATCCAACATCAATACACAAATACACAAAATTTACAATAGTAATAAGAAAATAAAACACCAACTACCAACAAAACTTCACTTTGTTCGTTTATACTAGACCAAAGTTTATTATTAATTCTATATAATCAAAGTTCAGGCAGTGAAAATGCTATTATGTTTCGAAGAAACACGTATAAAATGATAATTGCAAATCCTACAACTACTGACGAAAATGAGAACTGAAGCCAAAGAGATGCACCTCTCTTTCTTCTTTTTTTTTCATTATTTGCAGTATACCAGAAGTTTTTGCTTCGATTCCTGTTGAACATCTTACCAGCAGCAATGCAAAATGAAAATTGAGCAGCATCTCTGATAACCTCAAGAGGCTATGCAATAATTACGATTGCTAATTTTTATACTTTCAAACCCCGCCCCGATTGTATGACTAAGCGATATTTAATCCCTTACCCCTTCCACTATAATTGCTTACGTTGTTATTGAACGACCCTCTTGCATCTGCCACAGTGGAGCTATTCATTAAATTATATCCTTACTACTTATTCATTCCTTCACTATAATAATATTCATCCGCCCAGGATGAAAGAGAGTAACAGAGAATGCAGGATTTTTCCTCACTCAAACCGCCGATTGCATAGACCGAAAACGAAATTTTCGTCCTTTCATCGTCCACTTTCTTGAGTCTAGGCGACGCAAATCTCCGCTCGATTGGGCGCAGAAAAGATTTCGTTTTATCAATGATGACAAACGATCGGGAAAGGCATTCATCACACAACAGGGAGCAGAAAAATCACTTCATTGAACAGATTCTCCGCTATAGAGCCCGAGGAAAGAAAAATGTTTTTGGGACAACCGTCGAATAAATCGACGAAAGCCCACAGGGCAAGGATGAAAAACTAAATAAACCAAAATATGAGTGATTTATTATCAACAGACGCCAAAAACCACATCCCCCTTCACGCGCCAGATGAACACTTTACGGTGGCAGACTCACGCACGCCGAGCTTGGCCGAAATTGTCCAATTTTATGTGTTGGCTGGTGAAATTTTCCGACAATGCACAGACATACTGTAGGTATCCAGCTAACCGGGATCGGGACAGGAATGAAACGTGAAATAGGAACACCAGTAGAGATAGTGCGACCGCTTCCGAGAGTAGCTTCGTGGCGAGTCGACCATAAAAAGTTAGCAGCTCACCAGGCCAAGCCCTACTGCTACTGTGGGTGGCAAGCAAGCGGAGGTTTTTTGTATTTATCGTTATCGTGCCAGCAACATAACCGAAAAAGGTGAACCTCAAAATCCTGGAGGATGTCGCGTTAAACCATTCTATGAATATAAAGCAAGCAAGTGTTCTAGCTATCCTCCTTCATGTTTACGGAGGTTTTCATACAGATGGTTAGTTTGTGTACTGGTAGAGATAAAATCATAATTAAATTGATGAGCTGAAATTTTGAAGCACTCTCCATGGGCAAACAATTTAAAGTGATAATCCCAAAGGACTACTTCCGGTGTCCATTCAAGCATAAGCGATACAAATTGAACATCGAGTCGATTATAATCAGCAACCGTCTGAACATGCTTTCAATGTAGTAGGTATCTGATATAATGGCGCTGGGGATGTTTTAACCGTGTTTAAGGTGAAGATACATTGTAGCATGAGTGACTGCATTTGTAATTTTGTTAAATATAGCGCCGATGTGTGTGACAGGTGAGTACTGTTTTTGAGAAACTGACATTTTTCATACCGCGATAATGTGTGAGAAGATAGCGATGCATATAACACAATTGTACACCGTGTCCAATATATTCTCATACACTTTTTCCTTGCATTGGTATCGTGCAACTACTCAACATGCTTCACGTATGTGTTGATGTAGTTTTGCACTATGTTTATACAGACACTCTTAGGTTATGTCCGATTGTTTTCGTTCGGAGTTCATCTTTTACCAACAATAAAGGAGTTGCGTGCTGTGGTAATAAAAAAGTTTTTGAAAGGTGAGCGCCCGGGCGCTATTTTCAGAAATTTGAAAAACCTCGGAGTAAAGCGGGATTTTGTGTACCGAACCATCCGAAGGTACCGTGACCTTTCTTCGAGAACTATGCCAGAGAGTGGTAGGAATTTTTCACGGTTCCAAAGTGCTGTGTCAGTGATGGTTTGGGGAGGACTTTGTAAGCGAGGCAAATTACCACTGGTTTTCATCGAAAAAGACGTTAAAGTGAATGCCGTATACTATAAAACGGAAGCTTTGGAGAAAGTTGTCAAGCCATGTACAAGAGGTGTTTGGAGATGATCACTATGTGTTTCAGCAGGACGGAGTGCCATCGCATACTTCTTGTCAAATTTGTCGGTGTGAAAGGCTTTCACTGATTCAGGAACATCCTTTCCCTTCGGTGAGGTATCAAACTGTGGTCCACAGAGTTTTATAATCGAGTTTAGTGTAGGTTTCATCGTCTATGATAACAGCGCGATTTTTTGATCAGCAGTTTGTCGTAAAGCTTTCGAGCCCTTGGTTTCACGGATTCAGTTTGTTTGGTGCTTGGTTTTGGCTGCTTCTGCTTCCGACGAGTCTGCAGGCCCATTCTTTCCTTACCACGCATAACACCAGTCACCGAAGTACTTAGTTTTTTTTACCACATCTCGGACTGATGGTGAAGGATGACGCTTGAAATAGTCCCTAACCTTTCTGTCAGCGTGTGAATGTAGCGTTTTCTACCTCGTCTCGGGTAATCTACGAAAGAGCACTGTTGTTGATACTTCCATAATTTGGTTTGTACGGCTGAGAATGCTCACACCTGCTTCCTTAGCCAGTTTCCTGATCGCAAGACCACTCACAGTACACGGTTTGTGTACAATCCGTTTTCCTAGCTCGGGAGAAAGACCACGCATTTTCAACCTTCCGTGCAAAAAATTGCAAAAAAAATGACAACATCAGTTTAATTTGGATGTAAACAACATGACGCAGCCAAAGGTTGGTTGAATACTGCACTCATTTTGAATTGACAATTAATCATTAGTGTATTCATAATTATCGGAACAGTCTATGGCGAGTTTTGCAGCAACCGGATACATGTATTTTGATGGACGACGAGACCTATGTCAAAGAGGACTCAAAAACCTTTCCAGATCTACAATATTACACTGCCGTCGTAGAGGAGGATGTAAGCAAAAGAGACAGGTCGATTCAAGTAGGGAAGTTTTGTCGAAAAATGGTATGGCAAGCAATATGCTTCTGCGATGTACAGTATACCATTGTTTACACTACCGGAACATTAAAAGCGGAAATCTATCAATTTGAGTGTCTGCAGAAGAGGTTGGTGCCTGTATATAGTTCTTCCCACTGTTTTAGCCGGATTTAGCGTTGGCGCATTACGCCAAAACAACTCTCAACTGGCAAACGGAAAAGGGTATAGATTTCGTTGAAAAATATATCAATCCACCAAATCGCCCTCAGCTTCGGCCCATTGAACGCTATTGGGCGATTGTGAAGAGGGTATTCAAAAAGACTGGTAAAGCAGGCGTGTAGGCATGTTTTTGAGTTTTCTCTTCGTTTTATGTATCAATTCCTCCTTGGAGTAGATTTTGGGCTTCAGGTTGGCCCAGATATTCTTGATGGGACGCAGCTGAGGGACGTTGGGTGGTTTCACCGACTTGAGTACCACATCGATAGTCAGCCGCTCCATCTCCTCCAACGATCGCTTCAAGTAGTGGGCCGACGCCAGATCCAGCCAGAACACCGCGTCTTCGCCCTGATGGTATATCTTGATGAACGATGCAACTTCCAGCAGGCATTTCGTACTGTAAATTACCCCATTCACGGCCAGTCCGGAGCGAAAAAAGAGCGGCTTTGACATCCCCTTCTCGCTGATTGTCAGCCACAGCAGCACCTTCTTGGGGAGCTTGGTGTGTGAAATGAACTTCACCTCGGAGCCCACATCTTTCGTGAGGGAAGTAAAATACAAAGTGCCCTGCCAGTTGCCATCCAGGGTGAGGTAGGTCTCACCGTCCATCACCACCGCCACATCGCGATTCGCCGGGAAAATCGAGTTGACTCGGTCTTCCTCTTCAGCATCCTTTGGAGCTTCTTGTCGCTCAGGGTCGTCGGTCGTCCGGAACCAGGCTTTTTATCGATGCTCTGATTGTTGTGTAATAGTGCCAGGATGTTGTAGATGTCGGAACGGGCGTATCCGGCGTCCACAAAGTGCCACACGATGTCCGTTTTCGACGCGGCGGCTGTTCTTTGAACGCTTTTGAACGGAGTTGCTTCGCTGTTTTTGCCATCACGGTTAGAATTCGACTGAATTGTCGCCTGTCAAATTTTATCTGCTGACTCATGGGTTACTATGATTGATGCTGCATGGGTAGTTTCGTCAGTGTGGGTGAAGGTAAAACCATGAAAAATCGATGTAGAAGGAGATGTTCGCTCATCACCATGAGGCACCAAGAGTGAACAACAATATTTTTGGCTAGAATGAAAGATATTAAGAGAAAGTTTTGATAGTTCCGCTAGTGTGCGGCAGGCTTGGAAATGTAACAGATGTTTTAGGAAAATTGAGCGAAAAGGGCATGTGTACAGTGGTATTCGAACCAACGACATTTTTGCCTAACATCCCACTGCGGGGTAAGTCGAAGGTCTCTTCATATCTTTCATTCTAGCCAAAAACATTGTTGTTCACTCTTGGTGCCTCATGGTGATGAGCGAACATCTCCTTCTACATCATAATCGTTACTCCTCGCACGGAGAATATATAACATAACAATTAATGTATGTAAAACCATAAATGGTGGTAACCATTAATTATACTGGTGGGGACCAGTATCGCATCGCTTCACGGTGTTTCTCTCCGAGGTCTCTACGTTGGAGACGACGAGAAAAACTTTAGTGATCGTCAGTCGGTGCGAATCAAAACAAACCCAAAAAAGGAGAGAGTTCCTCTCCCATGTGCGCATCAGTAAACAGAGTGCACACAATAGATCGCTAGAATAACTATACAAGCCACAGTGGTACATGAGCGTCTTCCAACCGGACATTTTTGCCTGTTGAAGTGGCGGACTTAGTCCGTTGCTTCGACCTACCCCGCAGTGGGATGTTAGGCAAAAATGTCGTTGGTTCGAATACCACTGTACACATGCCCTTTTCGCTCAATTTTCCTAAAACATCTGTTACATTTCCAAGCCTGCCGCACACTAGCGGAACTATCAAAACTTTCTCTTCATATCTTTCATTCTAGCCAAAAACATTGTTGTTCACTCTTGGTGCCTCATGGTGATGAGCGAACATCTCCTTCTACATCATAATCGTTACTCCTCGCACGGAGAATATATAACATAACAATTAATGTACATGAAAAATCGTCAATTTTTGTCCATTTTTCAATGCAAACGTTACGCGGAAGTGAGCAACTATAATTTGATTAATATTATCTCAATTGCTTTGGATTACATCGGTCTTCCTAATAGCAACATGATTTTGTTGATTATCGCTTAATTAATGACATATTCGGTACATAGACCCAATGGAGGTGATAGCCTAACAGTACATCGCGTTACCCTAGTTCAATCTTAATTAGAATGCTTATTACTGCAAATGCGCACACATATTGATAAACTCTAAGTGTAATAAGTCTAGAGTATCGGGATGTTATCTAATGCGTTCGAAAATGTTGTTTGGTTCCTTAATTTCTTTTTTTGATTCTTATTTCCTTTTCTCTGCAATACATTTTTGCTTATAGACATTTTTCGGCCAAATACCTATATGCCCGAGATCCATATGCCAAACGTCCCACCCCCCTAGAATATCTAAAATCGTCTCTTTTCATGGTTTGGGAATAAATATCTGTCGAAAAACTCGGCGCCATCGTGGATAGTTTCCCAAAACACTTGAAGGCGTGCATCTCAGAACGAGGCGGCTATTATGAAATGATCAAATAAAACTTGTGATTTGCAAACATTGCTATAACAAACAATGCAAACTTATTTTTTAATCCACACACTACCAAAATCTCGTGTAAATTTCTGTCCCTGAGACCGACACATGCAAGCGTCCTTTAGCGCATAAGAATGTGTTGAAAGAGATGAGAAAATAAATTCAACCGAACACATCTTTTGTCGAATTGCGTATGTTTCAATTTCAGGAGACATAATTTTACACGAAATCTTTGTTTACGTTCCCCGAATATTACATTCCCCGACTTTACGTTCCCGGACTATTTACAAACATGAATTAGGTCTCGTGTAAAATTCATAATTTCTAAGTGTGCAACAATAAAATTTAGTGTTAACACCATTTTGTTGTATGGATAATATTCGGACACCCGGTACTAACTAACTAAAGACTGGACACGGAAAAAATGAGACACACAAAAATGATCACCAAAAAATTCATTTTAAATCGGATATTTCTCAAATTTTCAGGGATTAAATAACTATATACTAGCTATGTTTTGGCATTATTTATTTATTCAATTCCCTCCCACACGCTGAATGCTCGTACATTTCTCTTAACACTGCTCATGAGATCTTGAGCGAGGCTTTGTCCATCTTCCTTACACAATTTCTCCCAGTTTTTCTTCAAAACTTCATCGGTTTTGAATGTTTTTCCGCTTTTCTTCAACTTCTTCTTCATTATCGCCCAAAACTTTTCGATCGGACGAAGTTCTGCTGTATTTGGTGAGTTCGCCTCCTTCGGGACTACATTAACACCCTTCGCTTCGTGCCAATCCGTTACAGGCTTGGCGTAATGGAACGAAGCGAGATCCGGCCAGAACAGCGTGGGACCACGGTGAGACCGAAGGAAGGACAGCAAGCGCTTCTGCAAGCATTCCTCTCAATATATCTGCCCGTTTATGGTGCCAGTTGTAACGAACGACTTACTGTACCGTCCGCACTGGCAGATCGCCTGTCACAACAGGCACTTCTTCGCGAATTTGTCCATGCTTCTCTTTCGGAACTTCCATGCGGGACGTATCGACAAAAAACTCGAGGCCGGGGATTGTTTGGTGTCCGCCTTGATGTATGTCTCGTCGTCTTGATGAGACAGCCTGGCTTGACCAGCCACTCACGGTACAACTTCCGCGCACGCAATTTGGCCACCGTGTTTTGCTTGTCAGTCCGGTTTGGTGCCTTTTGACCTTAAAAACACGTAGCCCAGCCCGCTTCATGGTCTGCTGGATGATCCACTTCAACGAATTGGTCTTTTTGGCCACGTCTCGAGAGGAAAGGTGCGGGTTATTCTTAAAGTCTCTAATCTTCACAATGCGGGAAACGGTGGAATGGTGGATTCCAAGCCTTTTGCCGATCCATCTGTGCGACTGACCAGGATTATCGATCACCGCGCCCAAGATTTGCTGGCGTAGCTCTTCTTGTTTCGAATGCATCTTGAAAACTACTTGACTAATAAAATTTTGCACACGTTAATATAACACTCTAAACTAGTATTACCCAAAATTTCATTAATTTTTACCAACGCAATAAAAAGTTACACCCAAAACAAAGTGTCGCATATTTTCCTAGTCCAATCTTCAGCACTCGTTGTCAAACCAGTCATTTTTTTCGGTTTGTGAGGAAAAAGTTTACTCAGTCGAAAAAGATAAGAGCAGATTAGTACAGTTTTCCAATTTCACACAGGAAAGGTCCATGCGATGGTAACAGTTTCAACATGAAACGAATTGTTACAGCTTCTTCTTCTTCTTCCTTTGTCATTTCAGGCTTATTATACAAACATAAATGCATACATAGCAAATCGATAGAGCTCCGAAGTTTTAAAATAAAATCAGCTTCTTCGTGATTCTAGGTCACGGTCTACATTTATCAGTTAACAGCACCTTAACAACAGTTAACAACAGCTCCATAAGTAGTTCCAACATTTTTGAATATTTACGGACCACTGCTAAAGTTATCCACAGGGTGTAAAATTCATGTTTTGTCATGCTAATTTAATAAGATCCTTCAAGCCCAACTATAAAGATTGACATAAACTGTTGTCGTCATCCTGATATCATGCAAGGAAATGACTCTTCAATCACATTTTTTCCGCAATCATTAAATTGTCAACCTATCACACTCATGACAGCACATCAAGGTCCACATATCAGATGCAGATAATGCGATTACCTTCATATGCAGAATGGAAAGTCAATGCATGAAGGTAGAAAATTGATACAGGATCAAGTAAGATGGAAGCCTAGGCTCCGTTCGACAGCCTATCCTCTTCCATCATGGTGGTGCAAACCGGTTATCCAGTTTTCAAGTGCGGTCTAGCATAAACTCTAATCCTTTCGTAAGTATCCGGCATTGTTATTCATCACAGGACGACATGTCTTCCAATGTCCTATTGTGAGAAGGCTAAACCGTTACCGGAATAGGATTAGAACAATTGTGCATAAATGCTTTTGCATTCTCTTGGCATTTCGCTGGGATGAATATCATATCATCATCGAAGCTGAAAATCGACATCCACTATTCAAACTGATTCTGAATTCAGATGCGTGCGGGATGTTTCTCTCAAAACTATCAGAGGTGGTGTTTATCGTTCTACATCCACAACCTGGTGGGCGGCCAGCATGTCAGCCTCGGAAAGTTGGTTGGTTGTGATGCTCTTGGAGAACAATGGAAAAACTTGTGTACCTTGTCAAATCTAACATGAAATTCGCTGGGGAAATATTTGCCAAACCGAGAGTGTGCGTAAGCGAGACGCGGGTTCTACAAACACTTGTATTACTGATAGTGGAGCCAGACTGTTGAACGTTGGCCTCAGTCGAAACGACATTCCAAACACTAGTGGCAGAGGAACGATAGTGAAACCAACGTGTAGGCTGAACAATGTACTGACTTCAACAAATGTCTTGCTTTGAGGTTGGTATTCTCGCTCGGAATGTTTATAAGGATGGTACAGCAATAACGGTTTGGCGTTGTATAATGTAGATTTGTTGGTCTTGCTGGAAAACGAAGGAGGAGAATAAACAGATGATCGAGAGTTAGAAGATGTTCTTTACTTAAGACTTCACCATATCATAAAAAATGCTTGAACACGTTGTTATTAATGTGCGAACACCATCCAATTCCATAGAGCCATTTCTGAAAACTCCATTCTTCCTCCGAATTACAGTATCTATTTGATGAAATCAAATTATCTCTTAGTGATTTTCAAAACAAAAACACCGTACGCCGTACTCAAGCTATATTACAGAGAACCACATAATTTTAGTGAATTTTTATGGAGCGCATACATTTTCAAGTTTGCCCTCTAACCTGAATAAGTTTGGCTTGTAACTGTTGCAGTTCAGCAACAGGATTAAAAAAATCCCCCAAATGGTGTCATGCATGAGTGATTCAATTTTCAAGCTCTTAGGGCTCAAAACAGGTACGATTCAGTTAGAAACTGAAATTGAAAAAATAAATCGGATAAATTCTTTTTTTCTAACACTTGCCATCATTATCAACATTAACAAATACCCGCACTGATAGCTTTGTGCGTAGGCGATTTGTTGTTTTTTGACAATTTCCTCGCTTTAATGCTCCAATGAATGATTTATGGAACCTGTCCAAGAGCGCGCGCCTCTGCTGCTGTCGGACTGAATGTTGAAGTGGAAAATCGTAAAAAATGGAAGGCATTAATCTGCTTATTACTCAGTGTAAAATGTTCGCCAGTCCAGTCCCGTATCAGACCATAATAAAGGAGATACATATTTATATCCCTCCATTAAACCGGAAAGTGTATGATAGAAACTCCGGCTCGATGGTATATTCCTGGTAGGATTTATGACGCGAAAAGCATGGTGTTCAATGCTGTAGTAAAGGAATGAGGGATGAGTTATTAAATGGTGTTGGTGGTGGGATTTTTCATTTTAATTTGAAAAGGTGCACTGTAGTTACTATGGCTAATACTTTTGTTTTGGTTCAAAATCCTAACCAAATCAAACTTCCACATTTAGATTTTATGAAGCAGGGAAGGTACAATTTTAAACTAAAGCAAAAGCCTTCGCTCACTATTTTGTTGTTCGCTGATATTCCTAAAAGCTGCCGGCATTCATCAAGTGAAGCATTTATGGGTTGCAAAGATAAAACTTTTCCCACCAATCTCCATGATTTTACGTTTCCGTATTTCTCGCATGGCACATTTCCCAAAGTTGCTCCATTTAACTACCAACAAACCGTTGGCTGTGGGGTACATTTTTGGTGTGGCTAAATGTTTGCCGTGGCTCTATTTACATTAAGAAATAATTATGTTGTGACAGACATAAAATAAACCGGGAAACCGAAGGCTTAAGCGAGCAACTTTGGCCAGTCCCGTGTCTGTCAAGGTGTGTTGACAATTTTAGTCCCGTTTTGGCTTTTCTCATCACCATTATCTTCGCCACACTAGGGTATTGTGGTTTTCGCTTCTGTTTTGCAGAGTGACACTTTTGTGGTTAGGAGTTTCTCATCGCAATTGATTTTGGTATTGTTAGTTGCGATAGAAGGGTGGATTTATGATGTTTCCTTTGCATTTGTGGTATCGCTTATTTGTAACTTCGTGTTTTTATTTTATTTTATTTTGTGATACATGAAAATGTTTTCAAAATATGTTATCATGTACGAGATTTTTTGGCCATTTTGGAAATAATACATTCTTATCATTACCCTGCTAACTTCCAAAAGAAAGTGGTTTTAGTGTATTTCTTCATAGTCATATTAATTATTTGACAGTATTTAATGGTTTTTGGCATAGACAGTTCTTTGGTTGTTGATATACAGGGTGTCTCACAATAGGTGTCACTAAAGAATTACAGCAAAACAAATGAATCACAGCGTTTATTTTTCATTTAAATACATGTTTAAATACATGAAAAATACATGTTATAGAATCAAACCATCTTAATTCATTTCAAATCTCTCGCTCTATTCGTTGATAACTTTGGACAAACGCGTTGTAAACCCATTGCTGCTGGCACGCACGATTTCCTAAGGAATTTGATTCCAAATATCATCCAAATGTTTCTTGAACTGATCTAAAGTAAACCCTTTCTAGGGCCTTTAAGTTGAAACAAAGAAGTTAAGTGGGTTGAGATCCAGTGAAGATTGCCTGCATCTTCGCTTGTGATGAAATCGGGCCAATTTACCTCGCACCACGCTTGTGTCTTCTGTGTCTTGTAAGCTGGAGCTGAGTCCTGTTGGAAACAATATGATGTACCCAATCCCATACAGCGTTGAAGCATGAGGAAGCAGATGGTTCTTGAAAAACTGCTCGATGTAATATTTAGTGTTGATTTTGACGTTAGGTTCTATGAAAAGAAGAGGAAGTTTTTCTTTTCGTAAAACAGCGCTCCATACCATGATTTTCAATACATTATAATAGCGGTCTACAGCTAGTTTATCTTTTGGAATACTGGAAAGATGTTTGTCATACACGCGATCATTTTGTTGATTATGACTGTCCTGAAGGAGGAAAAGCTGCCTAACCAAAAGATTTCTGCTTTTTGGACCCTGGTTTTGTACGGCTTGCATTCCAGATTATGTCCAAGGAGCCTGTTCATTGAAGCAGGGGACACTTGAAATGGTTTGCTCAATTTACGGCCAGATACGGCCGGATTACGTCTTATTCGCTCCCTTATACATTTGATCTTTTTCTTCGTTCTGGCAGTTCGCCTGACACCTCCTTTGTGTTGAATATGGACATTTCCAGTTTTATTGAACCGTTTCAAGGTACGAAAAACAAAACGCTTACTCACTCCGAACTGCTTACGGCTATTGAATATCTGACACGATCTAAGCTTTTGCAAGTGTAATTTGCTCCCGTATGGCTTCCATAATAGCTAATAAACATAAACAAACGGAATCGCTTATTTATCTTCGGCGATGAACTGTCAAAAAATACACTCAAAACGAGTGTAATCAATTCCACTGTTAAAATTACCCAGCTGAAATAAACCAAGACTGAAAAAAGTTGACACCTATTGTGAGACACACTGTACAGTGTTGGACATAACATATGCAAATTTTATCTTACATTACTTCTAACCGTAACTAGACTTTGAAATTCCATTAACGGAATGAAGTAACATGCTACACGCAAAAAAAACGCAGTAGAAACTACCATTTCCATGGTTAAATTAAGCGCAAACACCAACAGTTTTCATCTGACTATAAATGCGTGTGATTTTCATGTGAGGTCTGTCAAATATACCACAAATGTTGTAGGTTGTGCCATAAACGTAGTAATTTTGACTGAAATTTCATGGTAGTTTTGAAAATAGACATAGTCAGGTAACATGGTAATTTTCACTACAAGATTTTTTTCAGTGTACAATTGATGATTCAGGAGTCTGGCATAATTATATATGATGGCTGGAGTAAGCTAGTTTTCACTAACAGGACGCCGCTAGAATTATGTTGACAATTGTTATTGTGGCCAAAACATATGCAACTTTCTGATTTCACTTGCTTGATTTCAGGTACTGAAACTAAGTGTTGATAACCTCGCAGAAAAATTGCGTTTTATAGTAAAATTTAGTTAGTTTTTCACTGAAAACAAGGTAAAAGTTGCGTTGAATTCTTTTAGGGTTGAAAAAAATTAGATGATCTATATATATGAACCATCAGCTAAAACAGCAAGGGCAGTCTTGGAATGGAACATTGGAAGAAAATAATCGAAGAAAACGTGGGCGAAATGTTACAAAAAATATTTGTGGCAAAAAAAAACTTGGAAACATCGATCATATTAAAAGTGTGCTCACTCAATCAGAAAACTTACAACGGATCACCGAGGAAGAAGACCACGTTTCACGATGGCAGGAGATGACTCGATGATTGCAAGAAGCTTCAAGAAAGATTTCTTCAACGCGTCCTTTGAGATCCAAAAAGAATTACAACTGCCTGTGCCGGACATTCAGAAAAGGGCAGTGGAGGGCATACTTCTAACGGAGAACTAGGAAAACACTTCCGCGGGCATTGTTCGAAAGAAACTTTTAAAAGTGTTTATTTCGATGCAGCGTAATATGTATATCACCAGCATTTTGCTGTGTGTAACGGACCGTAAAGTTGTACAATCTTCAAAGAGCGAAAATCCTTCTAAAGATTCAGACAGCAAGGGCGCCGAAAAGAATTTTCAGAAAAGCATTTTCAAATTTGTGTTGATTTTGTCAACCGTTACTAAATCTTATGTTATTTCAGCCATTTTACTGAATTCAGTATTTTTGGTTCTACAAAACGCGAAAAAATACCAAGACTTCCGAGAAATACAGTTGGAAAGACGGTTCTACCCACAGTGGAGACTTCCATACTAGCGCGGATTACAAAGTCTGAATTCAATTTACCTTGATGCTGTCATGCGCTTTCAGAGCATGTATAGTGTTCACAGCCCCATATGTTTTTCTTTTTTCTTATTTTTTCGTTTTACAGCTGTTCTACCATCGTGATCAATTATAACCTACTTATGCTGGTCCAACGTCACGATATTCCTAAATAAAACTCCGTTGAGGACTGCTTGTCTCCAGCTCCTCGAATGTTCTACACTTCCAAGGTCTTGGTCCACTTAATTTAACCACCTAGCTCGCTGTGCTCCTCTGCGTCTTGTACTGGTCGGATTCGAAGCAAACACCATTTTTGCGGGGTTGTTGTCCGACATTTTTACAACATGTCCCGTCCATTGCACATTTCTAGCTTCAGTGACTTTCTGGATACTGTGTTCACCATAGAGTTGTACCTGCTCGTAGTTCATCCTTCTCCTCCATATACCGTTTTCACATACACCGCCAAAGATGGTCCTAAACACGCGTCGTTCATAAACTCCAAGTGCTTGCAGGCAGTCTTGTTAAAAGTCATGCTCATTAGATTCAAAAGCGTGGATTTTTAGGCAACATAACATTGACTACCTACAAGTTCCATGCGAAAATCAAATGATAACTCATGACAACAAACGTAACCAGAAGACCGAACGTTCAATTTTCAAAATGCTTTGATATTCATTTGTGTAGACAAGTTCATTATCAAAACGAATTTCGAAATGTCAGAAATGAAATTCAATCAGCCACAATGAATATCAATTACCCGTCGGAATCGGAAAAATGCAAGGGCAGCCCAGTCCAGGATATTCTAGCACAACATTGCTAGCATCTATTCCTCTAGGACGATGATGACGGCCCTGGTTGTTCCATGTTTGGATTAGGATTCAAAATCACTTAATAATGAAAAATCATCACAAGAGATGATATTCAGATTTCATCAAATGAAATTCATGCTTACCGATTGATAATCAAAACAACAGTGACAGCAGATTTTTGACCCGCACATAGAGCCGACTTCATTCATTGCAGTAAACAAAATTCAGTTGGCATAGAAGTGACAGCGGTAACCATGAAAACCGGGAAAGTAAAACTCATCATTACACTGGGATAAATCATTATCACTTCTCATGAATATTTTATGAAAATTCAAGGCACTGCTTGCAGGTCCTCTTTTAGCGTTGTCCACGTCTCATGCCCGTAGAGAACTACTGGTCTTACTACTACTACTACTACTGGTAAATGGTACACTTGGTATGGGGTGAACTTCATCAGAGCTGAAGATCTTGTGCAGTCTATTGTAAGCGCACGACTGTCGGTAATTATACGTCTCCAAATGTCTCTGCTGCAGTTGTTATCTGACTTATCCAATGATTCAAGGTACACAAACTCATCCACCACTTCTAACTC
This sequence comes from Aedes japonicus, assembly GCA_034211315.2. NCBI lineage: Eukaryota > Metazoa > Arthropoda > Insecta > Diptera > Culicidae > Aedes > Aedes japonicus. Next base: position 31,113 of record JASCZW010005697.1, read on the forward strand.
ATCTCCGTCCCTCCAGCCAACAGATACATAGTCTTCGGCGAATTCACCTTCAATCCAACCTTTTCCGCTTCACGTTTCAGCTTGGTGTACTACTCAGCTACCACCTGCAATGATCTGCCGATAATGTACACGTCATCACCGAAGCAGATGAGCTGGCCGAATTTTTTGAAAATCGTACCGTGCATGTAAAAGTCCGCACGTTTCATTACAACTCCTAGTGCATTGTAGAACAGAAGGCAGTAAATAAAAATCGCTCGATTGTTCTCACATTCTTACTTGTCACCCTTTTTGTATATTGGGCATATAACTCCGTCTTTCTACTCTTCTGGTAACTCAGTCAATGCAGAGAAACAGGTATCTGCGACTGAAACTTGATACTAGCATTTCCTGTTGTTTTACGAACTCGTCAGGAGTTCCACAGGGTAGCTGCTGTTTGTTCTAAACTTCATGATAATAAACTTATGATCAGTATTCCAAAGTGTATGGTAATGTCGTATTACCGCATAAAGCAGCCGATTGTTTTCGACTATACCATCAATGGCGTCGATCTACATAGAACCGACCAGTTCAGCGATTTAGGTGTTCTACTGGATCATAAATTATCGTTGAACCTCCACCGCTCTGCTGTGATTTCTAAGGCTAATCGCCAGCTAGGGTTTGTATCAAAAATCAAACGAGACTTCACTGACCCGTAATGCCTGAAAGCTCTCTATTGCTTACTGGTACGACCGATCCTAGAAAATGCCATCTTGGTCTGCCTTCCTAATCAATTGACTTGGAGCTTGAGGATCGAGAAAATACAGCGCAGGTTTATCCGGATGGCATTGCGTAATCTACCATGGCGTGATCCGCAAAATCTCCCGCCGTATTAAGATCGCTGCAATCTGGAAACAACAATCCTCTAACCCCAAGCAACACATCTCTGTCATAATTGGTTGTAGAAACTTGATTGTGACTTAATTGAGCCACATTGCAGTTACTTTGACTTATTTGCAACAAGTGTGCTACTAGGGACAGCTATGATGCGAGCGTTTACGACTGTCGAAGAATTATTTGAATTTGGTGAAACTTCAGCTCACTTTTTAGCTCGTATTTATAATGCCCATTTAATTTAGTTTTAGGTTTGTGTCATGTAGACAATAGGTCCAATGAACTTAGTTGATCAAAAAAATAAAAAAAATAATGTAGAAGGAGATGTTCGCTCATCACCATGAGGCAACAAGAGTGAACAACAATGTTTTTGGCTATAATGAAAGATATGAAGAGAAAGTTTTGATAGTTCCGCTAGTGTGCGGCAGGCTTGGAAATATAGCAGATGTTTTAGGAAAGTTGAGCGAAAAGGGCATGTGTACTACAGTGGTACTCGAACCAACGACATTTTTGCCTAACATCCCACTGCGGGGTAGGTTGTCCGCCACTTCAACAGGCAAAAATGTCCAGTTGGAAGACGCTCATGTACCCCTGTGGCTTGTATAGTTATTCTAGCGATCTATTGTGTGCACTCTGTTTACTGATGCGCACATGGGAGAGAAACTCTCTCCTTTTTTGGGTTTGTTTTGATTCGCACCGACTGACGATCACTAAAGTTTTTTCTCGTCGTCTCCAACGTAGAGACCTCGGAGAGAAACACCGTGAAGCGATGCGATACTGGTCCCCACCAGTATAATTAATCGTTACCACCATTTATGGTTCCTCTCCCATTTATACTAATGAAAATCTCGATAGTTACGAAAATAATATATTAGGTGCGCAACTAAGTTCTCGCTGTTTTTGGTGAAAAAGGAAGTTTATTTTGAAAACAAAGGTTACAAACGAATTATTCAAAGTATTGCCCATCACTAGCTACGACTTTTTCGCATCATTCTGGTAGAACGTGAATACCATTTCGATAGAATTGTTCGTCTTTTGATGCTATCCAAGAATAAAGCCATTTTGAGATGTCATCATATGACTGGAATTGCTGACCAGTGAGACCATGTGCCATCGAACGGAACCAGCAATAATCGGACGGTGCAAAATCAGGCGAATATGGCGGGTGGGGTAGGACTTCCCATTTGAGCGTTTCCAAGTAGGTTTTCACGGGTTTCGCAACGTGAGGTCGAGCGTTGTCATGCTGAAGAATCACGTTTTCGGGTCTGTGCTCGTATTGTGGGCGTTTTTCGTGCAGTGCTCGGCTCAATCGCATCAATTGAGTTCGATACCGTTCCCCGCTAATGGTTTCGTTTGGTTTCAACAGCTCATAATAAATAACACCAACTTGGTCCCACCAAATACACAGCATAACCGTCGCAGCGTGAATATTCGGCCTAGGCGACGATGTTGAAGCATGCCCGGGCAGTCCCCATGAATGTTTCCATTTTGGGTTACTGTAATGAATCCATTTTTCGTCACCCGTCACAATGCGATGTAGAAAACTCTTCCTTTTTTGCCGCTGGAGCAGACGAAAAAACGACGCTCAACATCTCTTGGCTTCAAATCGTAAGGAACCCAAGTTCCTTGCTTTTGAATCATTCCCAACGCATGCAATTGCTTAGAAACGGGTTGGCGGGGAACTCCTAATCCTGAACCAAGCTCTTCTTGCGTTTGATAAGGATCCTCATCGAGCAATGCCTCCAATTCAGAGTCTTCGAAGTTTTTTGGCATTTCTTCACGCGGACGATCATCAACACTGAAATAACCGTTTTTGAAGCGACGAAACCAATCATGACACGTTGTTTCACTCAGAGCAGCATCACCGTAAACTTTTTGGAGCTCTCAATGTGCTTCAGCCTCCGTTTTCTTCGAATGAAAGAAGAAAATCAACACTTCCAGCAAATGACGATTATTTGGCACGAAATTAGACATCTTCAAACAACCAAAATATATAACACTAAACCAAAATCACTGATTTGGCAAAGCGGTTTGTTTACCATATGTCTGAGCTTGGTTTATGACGCTTGAGATGTACAACATTCGACCAGCACTTACTACTGGCGCCATCTATTGCTAAACAGCGGGAACTTAGTAACGCATTTAATATAATAATAAAATCTGAAATTTCGATGTCCCAAAATGTTATGTAGTATATATGTTTTTATTTGCTGATTATGTTTTAAAGAATAAAGCAAAACAATAGTAGGCGATTACAATTTGTGAGGTAATCAATGTTTTCATGAAAAGATATTTTTCAGTGTATATGCAAGTTTCACAAGAAGGGCAACAATTTGTTTTTAAACAGATTTTCCAGAGAACTAAAGGATTACATGCTCCCTTTTTTTAAACCTAAAATTATGTTTGTATTATTCATTAACCCTTTATAAGAATCACTCTTGAGTCAAAAAATGTTCCAGTAGTGGAAAATACTAAGCTTTCGGTGCCTGCTGAGCGTGCAAAGTTTTAATTTTACAAATTCTCTAATATTTAGTGCGATACATAAAACGGTAGCCTTTACTAGACTTTTATTTAACGGTAATTCACTGGGAAAAAGTTCATTGACTTGGATGAGTGCATAGAGTTGATAGCATTGGAATGTTCCGATGTGGGTTTTTAGGATTCGCTCCATTCGTTTTACTATGGCTGCGGTACTTTTAAGTCAATAACACATCGCAAATAGGAAATTGTATCATCAGATCGTGACATGCCTACAATACAGAATGACAAGTGTTTTATTCATGAGTATGAAGTACTTCCTCTGCATAATTATAACCGTTTCGGGTTGCATTCTCATTCTCTCCAGTTGGAAGCTATGAATAATGCAAATGGCAAATCCAACCTCCCCCGAAACACAAAATGCGTACTGATATTTCAATTTATGTCACTGATTTTGAAAACACCCTATTTGCTATTATAATACAATGGAACCAGTTTCATGCATTTACGATGCTCACTGCTCCGTTATTATTGTTATTTCCTATGCTTTGTTCATGAACATTAATTCAATACTTCATATTAATTGAATGCTATCTGGGCAGCTAAGTTTATCGTTTATGATGAGCTGAATCTAGTTTAACCGCAAGGTGTTATGTTTACCCCTGCTACTGGTTATTTCAACTTTGTTGATTCGTTCAGTAAATAGCGAATGTCTGTATAAATTAAAGAAATATATTTACATATTATAGCTCTAATGAATTTGAAATTTTTTTCAGGGATCAAAAGATATAACACGAATTAACTGTCTGATCACAAGAACATATTATTGGAGTAATTGCAAAATTCAAAATTCCTTACAAAAAGTATGGCAATTGGAACTCGAAAGAAAAAAAAACATTGTGCACAAACAGCTGGCAAATCCGTAGTGGGCCTGTTCCAAGCTGGGTAAAGTACTGAAGATGCCAAAAACAATCCGAGATGTGGCAGGAAGGTGTCAACGGTGCAGAACATTCTGGCCAGGGAAGGATACAGGTCGTACAAAGCCAGTAAACATCCAAACCAAGTCTCTTGTACAACCGTGTTTTGACGAACACACACGGGTAGCACCTTGATCGATGACGAAACATACGTCAAACTCAATTTTATGTAGCTTTTCGGTCAAAAGTTTTATGTCGCGACCCAACGTGGGGATGTGGCGGCAAGATTCAAGTTTGTGTTTGCCGACAAGTTCGCAAAGAAGGTCATGATTTGGCAAACGATTTACAGTTGGGCCCTGAAAAGCGAACCACTCGTCACATCCTCGACGATGACATCCCAAGTTTACATCGAAGAAAGCCTGAACAAACGTGTATTGCCGATCATCCGCAAGCATAGTGGCAAAGACATTGTTTGACGTGGTTCTGGAGTGGTATGCTGCCTATAAGTTCGATTTTGTCCCCAAGCTAATGAATCCTCGTAACTGCATGGAATTTTGAACATTGGAAATATATGCCGGAATTTAAATGCAGCGAAGTTGTGTTTGGTTATGTATTGTTTTTCTTTAAGAAGCCCCATATAAAAAGTTCAAAAGATCAGTACTGTACTATATCCTCAACAAAAGGGATAAAATATTGGGAGAACGATCGGGACGGGATTAAAAATCGTTTGGGATGGCTGGAGGTGAATCGATAATTTGTACAGAGTATTTTTAAATGGATTTACAGGTCATGCAAGTTTAATAATGTGTGAGTGAGTTCTTTTCATCCGTCAGTCAGTTAAAGGACATTGAATAATGACCGATGGAACTATGTGGAAGGATTAGTGTTTAACACTAGGACGAAAAGTGTTGTTTTGAAGTATTGCATACGATGACAGAAAACAATATTTTGTTTTCATAAAGGGTAAAACAAATATTCAGGTAAGCTTCAGGTTGCCCGAATCCCAATTTCCGATCGTTTCCAGCAATAAGGTTCTGAATAGCCACCTTGTTAAATTTGTTGACCTCAGGTTGTCAGTTTTCCTTACAGTTTTTATCGTCTTTAGGTTCCACTTGGTGATGGCTCATTTATCTATTCGAAGGAGCTCTGGCGTGTTCTGAGGGTTCTAGTCCTTCAAATCACCACAACAAAAGCACAAACCACATTTTTTTTCAACAGGCGTGAAAAAAATTTCTGATTTTTATTTTGTAGAAACAGTAGAGTTCATTATTGAATATTTAGTTTTTAGTTTATATGTATGTCACTGTATGACAATTCCGTCCATTGCGCTGTACTGGTTGGCTTGACGTGCCACTTGTGCTCAGTAGGGATTCTTTGTCAAAGTCCGAAGCTATGAGCCAGTTCCATTGTGGTTGTTTCACAAAAATATGTGTTTTCACAGTATTTATCTGTACATTTTAGCATGAAGCAACCTGACAACCAATGAAGGCTAAATTGTTTTTTCAGCATTTTAGCATAGAGATGCTGGTTGGCGTAGCCTGGGCAATGTTGTCAATTTGACAATAGCAAAGTCAGTGACCGCGACTAAGGATCATGTTCAAGCAGGGTATGTATTACATTTTCATTTAATTAATTATTTCAGCACGCTTTGTGATCATTCTAGTATTTCAAATTACTTTTGCTTTTTAAAGCATGGAGCAGCATGAAAATTGAATGCTTTTAATGCTTTAAATTGTTTTTCTGCATTTTTAGCTCAACAGTGAAACAGTATTATAATTATTGTTATGAACTTCAACTACTATTTCATAAAAAACTGGTATGTGATTGTAAGCAGTATAGAATTGTATTTAAATATGTGTGTTCAGTAGTATTATGATAAGAAACTTCATTCCTTTCAGGAATCATCAAATCAGAACTCTTCGATCACTCAAACTGCTTGCTTCGACTTATAGCATAGTCTGATAATTTAATTTAAAAAAATTTAAATCAATAATTTAAAAAAAAATCTTTTTGTTTAAGTTTCATTATCGTTAATTGGACTGATCAACTCTGATTTTCAGTTTTTCCAGGTCTGTAAAGATAATAATACATATCCAATGTTCATTTTGCAGTAACAATCCAATAGATGTGAGATATATTTTGTAAATACATATATTATATTCCTTAACGTACATTACATACAAACATTCAATAATAAAAGGTAAGGTTGAATATTGGACGCCAGACGAAGTGTAGACTGGATTTGGGATTCGTGTATATCTGGCCCAAGACATGGATGACAATTATGCCTTCCTTTATTGAAATCGTCAGATCGAGATCAGAAAAGGGCTAAATGTCTTCCGACAGCCTACAGTGAGTTTGCTTACCTCATTTTTAACAAACCAACAGATGGACATTCTAATGTGTATTGCTTACTGTGTACATGCCCTATCATAAGAGCGTTTCGTTGAAAGGAGATTCTCTATCCTTTCCGTGGGTTTCGTGTAAGTGCTTCTGCTTACGGGTTCACACCACCGTGTTTGATACTTCATACAACGAAATAGTGAAGATTACCGGTATGTACAGTTCGATCTTGCCTCTAGGAAGAACTGTACGCCATGGCAAGTGCTGCACTGGTGGTGGCTTCCTATCACATCACATCACGTCAAATCACAACACTAATTTTCTTTTTGTCGGCGTTTAGGACCAAAACGGGTTGTTTGATTCGTGCAAGGCACCGACACTGCAAAGTAGTAAATGATCATCAAACCATTCTGATAACAATATTGGATGTACAAAAAAATTTCATGGATTTCATGGAACTTAAACAAATCGTTTTTTTACGTTGGACTGCGTCTGTGTTTTCAGTACAGGCTACACGTTTAAATTGTGTATAGGTTTTGAACATTATTAACTAAGTCATTTCATGGTCGATTTCCAAAATGTTAGCACCAATCGTTCGAGACAATTTCTACTGTTAGATTTCAATATTTAAAACTTACTTTAAATTTGTAATATTCCAATATTTAAAACTTACTTTAAATTTTTAATATTCCAATATTTAAAACTTACTATCAAATTTTAGGCGCAAATGTAAGGTGACGTCTTATAATGCCAATATTTCAGAGTAAATTTACCAAATGCACAGTACTCTCCTATCACAGTCAAAAAATTTAAGTAAGACACGTCTTATATGCAGTAGTGAACTATATAAAAGGGGGAATCCTCCGGCCAGTATTGCACTGGCAGCTACCAGCCAGAATGATGGCTCATCTGATTTTTTCTCGCGAGTGGCTGGCTGGACAGCGATTTGTTATGCAACCGTGTGCTATGCCAAGCTCGTGCCAAATTACAGGTATACCTAGATAGTACGTACACCAACTTTCTCACTTCAAATCCAAATTGCATAAAAACTACTGGTTGTATCTGAAATCTGATATGACCAAAAGAAAGAACAACATTTCGCTCTTTCTTTTGGTTCTATTAGATTTAATATATAATCAGTAGTTTATATGTGATTTCGATTCAAAGTGAGAAAGTCGATGTACGTACTATCGAGGTATACCTGTATCTGGTTAGTAAATCCTGGCTAATCCTGAATTTGGAACGATTTCTGTTCAATAAATACCAAATATTTCTTAAAATCATGTTTCGGTTTTGAAAATAACTAAGGGTCGTTTAAAATTTGCTTAATTTTTGCAATCGCAGCCCGTATGTTATGATCGCTGCTTAGTGTCAGAGCAGCAATCACAGCGAGTAAATCTTTAAGCTATCTTAAATTAAAGCATGAATTTAGAGTCATATTTTAAATAATTGGAGAAATTATTGACCACTTTTTGAAAATTACCGCTTAAATTGATGACCATCCATTAAAATGGTTACAAATTCTTAATAAAAACCTTGTTTGTACCTTTCAATAAAACTCATATTGCTAACAGATTCTCAAACATCCATCACGCCATAAGGATAGTGGCCCTCTCTACCATTTTAACAAATACAACCGTGGCCGTTTCATCCTTCAAACCAAACGGCTCTTTTCAGGGCCACCAAATGCTTTCTAAAGTGTGTACAGTAGAATTTTCTCACATACTTACTTTCAAATGCTGGTCTAACCATATCCACGCTATTTTGACCTAGACTACGTCTATATGCTAAAGTGGAAATTTTAGAAATAGCTACCGCCACGAATAAAGGGTGTTTCTATGAAAATTTGGTCGAATTAAACTTGGCACATATTATTTCATAGGGCATTAAAAAACTTTGCACAACCCTTATATTGAAGACGTGTGCGTGCAGCATCATGCCTCGATTTTGATTTTGAGATTTTCACTTCAGTTATCAAAATGTCGTCGAACGAAGAGAAGCAACACAACATAATTTTGGACGTGCATGGCGAAAATCCAAACTACTCTCATGCCAGGTTGGTGAAATTGTTGAATGTGGCTAAATCAACTGTTACCAACGTATCAACAGTGTTCGGTGAACGTTTGTCGACAGCCAGGAAAACTGGATCGGAGAGAAATCGAAAGCCGGAGGCCACAGCGACGACAAAACAAGTTGTCCGCTATATCGAGTGGAACTCCAACCTCTCCGTCCGAGATGTCGCAAGGAAGCTGGGAGTGGTGCCTTCAACCGTGGATAGAGCTTCAAAATGAGCTGGAGTGTCGACTTACAAGAAAGTGGTGACTCCAAATCGCGACGATACACAAAACACGTCGGCCAAAGCTCGATTGCGAAAGTTGTACACGACGGTGCTGACGAAGTTTGATTGAGTGGTACAGGACGATGAAATTTACGTCAAGGAAGACTTTAAACAGCTTCCTGGACAGGCGTTTTATACGGCAACCGGACGGGGAAAGGTGGCAAGTATTTTCAAGCACATTAAATTGTCAAAGTTCGCGAAGAAATATCTGGTGTGGCAGGCCATCTGTACCTGTGACTTGAAGAGGAACGTTTACATTGCGACCGGAACCATCAACCAGGAAACTGAGCGAGTGCCTACAAAAACGTCTTCTGTCTTTTCAGAACCTACACAGTTGTTCTGTTCTATTTTGGCCGGATTTCGCATCTTGCAATTACGGAAAAAAACTATATGGTACAGCCCAATGGGGTTGTGCGCAAAGGTGACGTAGGACTACGCAGCAATGTGCAATCTGAATCGCTGGATTGTTTAAGGATTGGCCGAAATTGGTCTCGTTCCAAATCTAACTCTCATACACTAAAAGTTCGCACTACAACCTTAATTATTTGATATAGCCTGTTTGGTATCTACATTCATACATCTTGCTTTCACTATAAATAAAAGGTATGACATATGATATTAAGATACTCTATATCACGTAATATACCTTGTAGTGCGAATGAGTTATTGGTCATTTGGGACACTTTTACCCAAGATGCAGGTTTCATGCTCCTCCAAGTGCAACGGGTTCTACAACACTGCCAAATGTATAAATGTCGGAAACATTACGGCTTCGGCACACGAAAGATATTTTTCACAATCGACCACCTCAAAACCCAGCACTCCCAAAGCATGTCTCAACTCTCTTTCCAGTTGTTTTGATGGCTCTGAAAAGGGCCACTTTGGGTTCAAGGGAACAGCTACTGCCACCACCTCATTTCGTCATGAAGCTGGTTTACTTGGCCACGGCTTCGCTTCTCTCGGAAACCTCATGTTTGGCTAGCTCTCCCGGCACCAGGATCGAAAGGCGGTTTGAATTTCCAGAGACGTAATGGCCATCCGCTAATTGATTTAAGTCAGTCGGGCAGCTACGCTTTCAATCCGCTATTTGATTATCGAATGATTGAAATTTTAAACAGCACAAGAGAAATATTCAACCAAACAAACTCTTTAATAAACAAACTGATTTGGTCGTACTGAAAAGGGCGTTGTCACGGGTGGCAAGGTTGACGGGAGTATCGGCCCAAACAACCAACTGCACCAACGCCTCTGGATTACTACTGCTCACCAGTGCACCATCCAGTGTGCTCGCTCGCCTACTGCGTTGCTACAGCAGTGTGGTTCTGCACAGCACTACGACTGACGTAAGACTGAATCGAATTTTCTGCTAAGAGCTAGTAATGGCGTCGGATGCTATTTCACGAAAGAAGGCGGTACCAACGAAGTCAATGTGATACAAATTGCATCCAAGGGGACGATCATCAGTTATTGCGTCACAATAATTAGTTTGAATTAGTTCACGCTAGACGGATGGTTTTCTTAACAGAAACATGTCTAATTTGCTTGCCACCGCCAGCAACTAATCCAGTAGGCATAACTAAGAACTTAGACGAACTCAACCACACGGTCGGTGTCTGGCGTGTCGCAGTTCGGCTCAAATCATCCTTTCTAGACTTTCGTTCGTTAGTTCTTCAAGGTTCTTTGTGATATACTCTGAAACGCGGCGTTTAATGAATGCTATGTTCAGCCGTGACGCGGTAACTGAATTTCAAACAGCACAAGAGAAAACTTCAACCAAACTCTTTAGTTAGTAAACAGATTTGGTATTCCTCATTTTTCAAAATTTTGAAATGGCACCCGGTATAGAAAAGACAGTTCAACAGTTCAAAGCAAACTGGCGTTCAGTGGTGAATAAAGTTGACAAGGAGACTGTACAAAATCTTATGGCAGGTGTTAAACGAAAGACCCGGAAATTCACATTCGCTAATAAGGAAGCTTAGCTGAATATTTCCCTCCGCAGACAGCGAGGCTGGCGAGCCATGGACCGAATAAAATGGAGACAACTTCTGTGTACAGCAGAGGCCACGCCGGCTTTAGTCTGATTGGTAAGGTAAGTAAACTGAATATTTCTCCTGTACTTTATTAAATGAACTTGAAAAAGAAAAAGAATTTGACTTATTAATAAAACCTTTGATCGACGCACACACATTACTGTATGACCAAATTTTGATAGGAGCACCATTTATTTGAAACACTCTGAACGCTAATAACGTTATAATTTTTCAATAGATTCTTGAGATTGTAGCTTTTACCAGTTGGAACTGTCAAGTCAATATTCAAAAATATCAGTAATAGTTCTCTTTGAATTCCCAATAAGACTTTCAACAATCTTTTACGCGATAAGGACACTGATCTTCAGCTATTCGATCATATCAATACCACCATACCAACATTTAAACACTTTCATGGACCGCCAAATGAATTCTAAAGAGCAAATCAAAGAATTGTCTAGCATACTAACCTATCTATGCCGATCTAACGTCCCATCAGAACAGCACCTACGTTGCAATGTTGCTCTACGAAACAGATGAAACTAATCTAACATGTTGAATCAGACAATGCATCAAACGGTTTAACTGAGTCTACATCAATCGGTCTCGCTTGTCCCTATAGATCAATGTCACCTGTATTCCAATACAGGTTCATTAAAAATAATAACAATAATAACAACATTCGATCATTACACATTGCTACGTAGTCCTACGTCAACTTTGCGTACAACTCCATTGGGCTGTCCCTTCAGGTTTTTTTATTCAGCAATCGTTCTAATTGAAAAGCGTGTGAAGAAAAAGTTCAATCATAGGCACAGCAACATTTTTGAGTGCATTTGATTCATTTGAAGCAAAATATGACTAAGGCATTCCTACTATTTGAACAAAATGATGTCTAAGTTATATGTTAACTAGTTAAATTCAATAGGACAATATGAGTAGCTAGCATGCTCAGAAATCAGCATTAAAAGTTCCGCATGTGAAATCCATTCCGAATAATAATGTTTGTTAGAATTAATCGACCGGAAATGATTGATAATAATTTTGGAAACCCGCGTTTAAAAGACTTTGTCCAATTTCATTTGATTGTGGATGTCCCCCAATTTTTTATAGAGCATTCAAGATATGATAAATTAACATTTTCGGCGACTTATTGCACGACTTATGTCTTTTTTTCCTTCAGATTATTTATGGCTCCATTAGTTGAGGCTAGAGTAACAGCTTTCTGAAGATTGCGTATTTAAATTCAGGAATTTTCCCTCACTATTTGTGCATGTTCAATGGATCGCATAACTCTATTTTATTTAATTATTCAAGTCAAAACAACTTCGAAAATCGTCACTACTGCATATCTAGCTAGAAGAGTAGTAAGAACAAGTATAACGCCTGCACAAATAAAAAATATCAGCGACAATTGCATGCATTAATCCTGAACGGTCAGATGGAACTACATAAAAGAGGCAGTCTGATACCGATGTACCAAATCTGTGCCTGGTGTTTGGTCATACTATTTTGCTTCCGCTTCTCGGTTACAGTTGGTGAACCTCTCCCTCCAGAATGGGCACTATCTGATACCAGCAGAAGCGTGTGTCCTTCATGTTTCGTCGAATAGAAATACAAGTTTCATTCGAGGTTGACACAGCTCTTCCTATTTCTGCTGTAGCTTTCCAAATGAGTTCAGTTTTATCAGGAAATTTCACATGCAGATTTACAAACAGGAATGTGGCATTGTTAGATTGTTCATGAAAATGAAATGCGTACATCAGCCGACTCCCTTCCGGCTTTTTTGAGGCAACCATGTGTGTTTTCGGTAGAGCACTGAAATGTGGAAAGTGTCACTAAAATATGCATGGTTTTTATTAACCCTATCTTTCGAGTGTGACTAAATGTGGTGCATGTATTTGATTTTGCCGAGGCCTGTGTTTGGAAAATAAATCGCTTTCAAGCAGATGAATTACTCAGCAAATGTTTGATACGCAAAAAGGATCGTTGAAACCAACAGTAAGTTGATAGATTACTTTTCTCTGCATGTTTGATTTTGAAGCAAACTTTTGCAGTGCGGTTGAAAGTCAAGTCAAGACTTAACTTCTCAATGAGTCTCCTATCCTGTACAGTATATTGGAATGTTTCTTCCTGCAAAATGGAGTTTTGTGAAGGGAAATTGGGGAAAATTCGTACAATAAGGAATAGCTCATCAGTTCAATGGTGATTTTTCATATCAAATTCGCCTTATACCTGATAATAAATTTGATAACAAATTAATAAATTTAACTAACCATGTTTTTTATGTCACTGCATGAAGCATTATATTAACAATTTACCTGAAGAAGCTCGAAACTTAATAAAAATTAACTTATATCCTATTAAGCGTTTTTCTTTGAAAACACGTGGTTTTTGTCATATACTGAACAGAGATAGCCATGATTTCTGTGTATTTTGATTCTATTTGAGCTCCTGATGTATGTTTTTATTGAAAACAGTATGTTACAGAAAGTAGCTTTAAAACAGATCGGAAAATATCATCTTTCTCAAATTCTCCTTAAACGTACTCTAAGGTATGTTGAATCAAGTCATGGCATGCCATATTTTTTTTCAGGCGCTCCATTTCATGTTATAAGGCCTATAGTATGGCGTAAATTTAAGTGAAAATTTACTATAAAATGAAAACAAGAAGAAATACAACTATGATGTATTCAGCAAAATTGTAGCAAATGTCTAAACAAACAACTTTGTAGAACATAGCAAGCTGGTAAATGTTAAAAATGAATGACTTTTAGTCGAAAAACGATTATTTATTAAAATTTCGTAATTATCGCAGTAGGCTTTGAAGCTAGACAAAAAAAATGTTGTACAAAGTTTTTTATAACAACAATTTCTACAACTTTGTGGAACATATCATCTCACGATATTGGCCCATAAAAAAGTTAGAGTATACGCCACTCTTGCGTTTAACTCAAGAAAAAAAAATTTCATACAAATTGTAGTACAAAAGTTTGCAACAAGTTCTCGGAAGTAACCAAAGCTCTAATACCACAAATTTCCATTGAAAACCTCATGTCCGCCTAAAGTAGCTTACTGGACCACTGTGCAGTGGCAGTACGCAAACATACGCACCGACGAGATAAACATGTCAGATGACATATGGTACACGGAAGAAACAAATTACCCAAAATTAAGTTCATTTCACCAAACTCTGGAGTTCCATGCGGGAAGTCAAATTTGAGTACATGCCATAGTACTCAAATTTGAGTAACTGTACCCAAAGTTTATGTAGGGTAAACTTAACCTCATGCAATACAACTTGTAAAAACCAAAAAATTAGCACTTTCCCGCACGGTTAGTTAGCAAATGTGATAAAACATTTAAAATAAAGTGTCTCTCTCGTGATGATAGATAAAAAAAAACATAAATTTGTTTATGAAATAAAAACATAAAAGTTTAAATAAATGTATCGGTTTAGTTTATTTCTTAATTTCCGCGATTTTTAACAATAACGGCTAGTTTAGTACCGTAACATTATTATTGGTTTTCGGTATTTGAATCTGATAAAAGTCAAATAATAAAAATATGCAAATACTTTCATGTTTACTCAAAAATGAGTTGTCAATGAAGTACTTACCCATTAAGTAATCTTTACCTTATGTGCAGAATCAAATTTACCCATCTCTCCAGTTTAACAACAGTTACTTAATTTTAAGTTTAAAAATACTCAATTTAGGTATTTGGTTTCTTCCGTGTAAGAAAATTAGAAGAAACAGAGAGAAGGACATAAGTCAATGGTAGTAGAGGAGAAAAATAAAAACAATCTGAATTGTTTAGTGAAAGAGTTCAATAGAAGTTGATAAAATTTGGTGGAAATTTAGTTGGGTTTTAGTTTTAGTTGAATTGAGTGAGATCGAGTGGAGTTCCGTGTGATAATTGTACATTTGGTTGACTGATCACAACACAAAAGACGGTGAGTAGTGTGAGAGTTAGATGAATGACAGGAATTAAAGTAGATCTCAATCGTAGCAGCTGACTACACAACGGTGAACGGTATAGTGGTGCCTAAACTTTCTCGCGCGTCCCACGAGCATCCATGGAAACGGTCTATATTCAACATACGACGTAGTACTAACCGAAATTGTAGGACAGACAGGTAAATTTGAAGTGCACAACAAAAAATGATTAATTGCAATAAAATAATATTAAAACTAGAACCAGAAATTCGGGAAACGAGGTAGAAGGAAGTTTTAGGCGAAAACCGAGCTAAAGTTTGTTTTTAAATCCGACCTTTGATCCAAACACTAGGAGTGGACAACAATTTTCGCTAGAACCAAAGAAGTGAAGGGAAAGTGTCGATAGAACGTATAGATTTTTGCCACACATCCCCATGCAGGGTGGGTCAAGGCGGGAATGGATTCGCCACCTTGGCGGGCCCTTTTTTTTATTGTTGCTGAAAGTTTCAACAACAACAAAAAAAAGGATCCGCCGACGACCTGAAGAAGTTAAGAGTCATCACGACCCCACTAGTCAGCATTGTCTTGCAAAACGACATCAATGAACTTATGCAGTGGTGTAATGAGAACGGTATGAGTGTCAATGTATGAAAATGTAAGGTTTTTTTTATACAAGGTTCGGGAAATCCTTATGGACTGACCTAATACAGAGGCTTGCACTTGGTCGTCGTGCGCTGTGTTAAAGTGTGGTCAGAGTCGACCTCTGAGAAAAGGCTGACTTCTGATCCCACTAAAACCCGTTTCCTTGTTACACAACCGGAACCCTAAAACCAACCAACCCCCAACCGCATTCCACGAACCAACGGGACTGCCCTATGGTATTACTCTGTGGAGTTTGCTCTCGCCTTTTTTTTCCTCTGTTCGGGACATAAACCACTGCGACTACTAATATGATCTATTATAGTATATCCCGTATCCTTTGTTTAGTGCATTTCGAGTTGCTTCATCACTATTGAGAAATGATGAAGTATTCGGTGTTGTAACAGTTGTCATTGTTTGTTTTGTTGGCAATGAATCAGGTTTAATTGAAAGTTTCCGCTGTTTAAACCCTTTGTGAGTGACAGCACTTTTCAAAGGCAGGCAAAACTGGATTCATTGCAAACAAAACAAACAGTGACTCCGATACTTACCATGCATCAGAACCCTAGTACTAACCAATTCAAACTATAGAACATCAAATAGAAAATGAGAATTTACATAAATGAAGACTAACCATGTTTTCTTTATTCCAAGCTCGTCCTCGGTAGCGCAACCCGAGTATTGTCACTTTTCACAAGACATAATGTGTAATAAGGACTATTATACGTTCCTTTGACTACAAAAACAAATATGTTCCCTAGTTTAAAATAATTCGGACTAGGGTTCGGTGGTATATCTGATACCCCGTAACGTACCACGAAAAGGTGATCTACCAGCGCTCTCGCCTTACTTGGTTGAGCCATTTTGCTCCTGCTCTCAACATAATCGAATTGAATAGCTCCCAACATCGGATCTACCCTTCTCCGACGGAGGATTACCCGCATGTGGATCCCAAAAGCGAACAACGGTGAGCCATTTAGCTCCCACATACTGTCGTAATCGAGTAATCATGACTGTGAAATCACCATACAACATCACCCGAGATCCACGGAACCATTCGTTCGTTGATTCTCCCGCCATTTTTGCTGTAGAGCCGACATGATTTGCGTTATGGCTCCGTTGAACGCATTTCAAACACTTTTGTGACGACACATTCTATAGACGACATTAACTGGGCTGGTATCTGCCCCACTGATGGGAAGCATCTCGCTTCGCAATGCTTCAAATCGTGGACAGTCAAAGACCACGTGCTCCGGTGTCTCTTGGACATCTGCGCACTCCAGACAAAAAGGTGACGCTGCGTGTCCAAATCGATTTAAATATTGCCTGAAGCAACCATGGCCAGACAGAAATTGCGTAGGTTCGTGCTTTCTTTTCATCCAGATCGACAAATCTGGTATAAGCAGGTGCGTCCATCGAACGTTCAACCCATCCAATAAATCAAGAAATCCTCCATTTTGAATCATCGTACTCATTTCTAAAAAAAATACAATCAGGTAACTGTATCCGTAAAAGTGCATCGCGAAGCCCCTTCAGATTACCCAGTAGTTCCAGAAAGTATAAGCACACCTTATTTTAACGCTCACTTTAAATATATTGAAATATTTCAACATGTTTTGGCTGCGTCCTTTTAACTATAAATAAGAAGAAAAATTAGTAATCTCTATTTAATTCCAACTACCTTTGCTTATCTTCGACAGATACGCGTATTTCGTCTACAATGTGCAGACTTCTTCAGTGTCTCGTACTGATAAGTCGAGTTATTAGTACGAGACACTGAAGAAGTCTGCACATTGTAGACGAAATGCGCGTATCTGTCAAAGATAAGCAAAGGTAGTTGGAATTAAATGGAGATTACTAATTTTTATTCCAATTTATAGTTACAAGTATTCCACTAAACAGTTCAAACCCTCAAGGATGCGTCCTTTTGATTTCACATTTCTAAAAAAGTGCTCAGTTTTGTATTACCTATCAAAATGCGTGGTCTTACTCCGGAACAACGAAAAAGTATCGTGCACAAATGGTGCACTGTGAGCGGACTCTCCATGAGAAAATTGGCCAAGGAAGAAGGTGTAAGCGTCGGAGCGGCACGATCTGCGATTCGAAAATATAGAGAACAGTGTACGTTTGAAGAGGCGCGGAAGAGTGGTCCGAGATCCGGTCCTGTTAGTCCGGATATCGAAAAAAAGATCAGGGATGCCTACAAGCGAAAACCAGCGACTTCCAGCGTGCCAAAGAAAGACTTGGGCTCAAAACATACCGGAAGCATAAAAAAGTCAAAAGGAACCCAAAACAGGCCACGTCCGTGAAACCACGGGCCCGCAAACTCTACGATTCGTTATTGTGTAGAAGTTCTGGGTGTATACTAATGGACGATGAAAAGTATGTGAAACTAGATTACAAAACGCTTCCCGGACCACAATTCTATACTGTTAGCGAAGACAAAGACATCCCCGAAAAGGAAAAGGCAATTTTTACTGAAAAATTCGGTAAGAAGGTTATGGTATGGCAGGCAATATGCAAGTGTGGTAAAACATCTAGTCCGTACATCACAACGGAGACGATGAACACTTAGAAATACGTTAAGGAATGTCTCCAGAAGCGATTGTTGCCGATGATCAGGCAGCACGAAAGTCAAGTAGGGTTTTGGCCTGATTTGGCGTCATGTCATTACGCAAAGGACACTTTAGAATGGTACAAAAGTCAAAATGTATGTTTCGTGCCGAAAGACATGAATCCGCCGAAGTGCCTGGAGGCACGGCCAATCGAGACGTTTTGGGCTTTAACCAAAGCAAAATAACGAATCGTAGAGTTTGAGGGCCCGTGGTTTCACGGACGCGGCCTGTATGGGATTCCTTCGACTTTTTTCTGCTTCCGGTATGATTTTAGCCCAAGCCTATTTTTGGCACATTACTCGACGAGGTCCCTAGTTTTTTCGCAACATCCCGAACGGAAGTCGCTGGTTTTCGCTTGTAGGCATCCCTGATCCTTTTTTCGATATCCGGACTAACAGGACCGGATTTCCGACCACTCTTCGGCGCATCTTCAAACGTACACTGTTCTCTATATTTTCGAATCGCAGATCGTGCCGCTCCGACGCTTACACTCTCTTCCTTGGCCAATTTTTTCAAGGATAGTCCGCTCACAGTGCACCATTTGTGAACGATACTTTTTCGTTGTTCCGGAGTAAGACCACGCATTTTGATAGGTAACACAAAACTGAGCACTTTTTTGATGCTATGTCATTCAGAAATGTGCAAACAAAAGGACGCAGCAAAAACATGTTGAAATATTGCACTATATTCAAAGTAAACGTTAAAATAAGGCGTGCTTATACTTTCTGGAACAGTCGTTATGCAAAACACAAATGAAGTTTATAAGCTAAATAAAAAGAATGTGTGGCTGCAAATAGATACTGTTTGTGAATCACATTGCAAAAAGATAAATGAAAGAGACAGATGTACATTAAATTTGAATATTAATCAATGTGGGTTCTCATTTAAAATTTCCACTTCGTATAAAAACAAAAAATGTGCTACATCTTTAATACCTGCTAAGCAAAATAAAGGTACACAAACCCCAAGCAGTCACGACACATGGCAGCTTAACAGTGAGGGTTCTGATAAAAAAAAGGTAAGCAGTGCTGAAAGTTCTGGCCAAAAAACACTTGATTCCATTCTGTTTGCGGTCAACACTTTACCATCAGATCAAAACCGCACAATAAATGAAAAGGAGCAACACATTGAATTCCGCTCTTAACCGTTGTTTATCTCATAAATAAAATAAGAGAAAACATTACACCAACCAAGCAGTGCGCGAGTAACGAATTTTTTATCAGCGCCCAAATGTTCAGCCCCAATTTTCAGCGTAGGGGAACACTTTCCGGTGAAGAACGACGCATCACGTGGGGTTGCGTTTTCCCGCGTGGGAGGTTACCAATGTGGGCCTCAAAGCGTTGGATTCCACATGGAAGGCCTTTGCGTGTTGAATAAATATTATTCTTCATTATGGCGAAAACGGTTGCGGTTTGCCCGCTTTAGTGGAACGGCAATATTTAAGCTTTTATTGTCGTTCTTTTTTCGCCCGGTGTTCATCACTATCAGTAATAATTGAAAGTTGCATATAACCAGAAAATATAACTAGTACTATATCTGATGATCACGCTTCTTTATGAAGCCTTTTAGTGGAAAGGTGTGTATGTCGATTATAATTGTTCAATTTTGCGCTGCTAAGTGCCATTGACACATACAAATCAAAACACTACCAGGTTGTCATCACCATCGTATTTGCACTCACTTCAACGTTTAGGGAGATCTAAATACCCCCTCAAATTCCTCGAAAATTCCGTTTGACAACGCAACGCTGTACACAGTGCGGTTTCCGGACGAATCAGCTTTCATCTCACCGACAAGAAAGCCTTCCACCTTCGATACTTTTCCCTGAAGTTCATTGGATTATACAATCCGATAAAAAACAACAACCTCAGCTCAGAACATCGCCGGAAAGTCGTTAAAGTCGATGTCAACAGGATACGGGCTAAAAATGTCTACTTTAAAAACTTTTTTCATGTAAGCTGGCTGGATTACGGAGGCATCGTTGGCAGATAAACAGTGCTGCGAAACATCAATTTCAATATCTACAAATTACTATTTTTTGCTTCATTGATGATAAATAGAGGATTGTTTCTACGTGTCCAACAAATAATAATACGCAATAAAATCAACAAAAGATGACCAAATCACGTTTATATTATATTTGGTTCGTGCTGTTCCTGAAATTCAAGTTTTGAGAGGTTTCAAATGTGGAGAACTTGGACACATTAGTTTGTAATAATGGCGTAGCATGTCATCTGAATGCAAATCAACAGTTTAAAAGTGACTTTGACACTTTGAATACGTCAGGATATCGTGAAGGTGATTCTTGTGAACAGCAAAAAATTTTGGTGTTGGCGAAATGGAAAGCGAACATAGAGATCTTTACGCTTAACGATTGATGCCGTTTTTTTTTTACGTAGACTACGTCTATCGGCTAGGATAGGGGTCAAATGAAAATTTGAAAATAGCGACCGTTACAAAAAATTGAAACAGATTCAACGTCTTAAAATTACGATTATCCCTAACCAATATTTCAAATGTCAATCAGCGACAAAACATCCATTTTATGTGAATCGACAACCACCGGGATGCGAGCCTGCTTGCCGTAGGGAAGCCTCAAGTATCCTCACAATAGTCGAACATTTCTTGCCAGCGATGAACAGTCATCCCGGTCCTGTATGTGAGGAAGGAGGATAGGCCTTCCAAACATCGAATGCAGGAAAGTATACATTCTCTTTGAATAATTCTCTCTCTGATTCGTCTGCTGCACGTAGGTTCTTTACGCCAGCTCTTTCCACAATATCCGGCCGAATTACATGACTCTCTATATTCTACCAAAATTTACGGGGGCTGCGCACAAAACTGGGCGACTTCTGCAGAGCGGTGAAAGAGTCTCTGTTTGATATATTGGTTCTCACAGAAACCTGGCTGGATGACGCTATCGAGTCTTGGATGATATTTGATCTACTCACCAGCAACAAGAAACATTCCGGAGGAGTATTATTTGCTGTGCATAACAGATTATCAGTTCATCAGTTCATCATTGTCGACACTAAAGGTAAATGATCATACCATTGAACATGTTTAGATCACTATTAAACTCAAACATTGCTCGCTTATTGTCAGTAGTATCTATTCTCGATGGCCGCTGTGGACGGTGACAAACTCGCTACATTAGTGGACTTCAATCTACCTAGTTTACGATGGGTCGTATTGTGATTGATTGATTTGGCTTTATTATTGAGATTTTCAGCCTGTGGCTGGTTCGTTTCTTGTTAGAAGGATGGAAAAATATTAGGAGATCCCGGAGGGGTCTTATAACGTATTTAACAAAATAGTTGGTTTTCACAGAAAAAGGGAAGAGTAGAGGCCATGGGTAACATAAACCGTCTTTTAAATATCCAAATTTTGGGGGAGGGGGAAATGGTTTGGTTAGGTGTTGTCAACGAGCCAAGCCGCTTGAGCCACCTCTTTCCGCAGGATGTTCAGCGTGTTTTTTACGGCCCTGAGGACAATGTCATCGGCATAAACAAAAATGAAGAAACCTACCGATAGTTGCGCGAAGATTCCGTTCATCTGGATGTCCAAGAAGGTAACGGCAATGACACTTGGAGAACGCCGGTCTCCTCGGAGAATGTATTGGAGCGGTGGTAATCGATGATGACTTGATCGATCCGGTGTTGCAGTATGTTCCGCAAGAAATGCATTATGTGCTCAGACAGACCCCAGGGTCTCAGCTGCCCAAGGACGTAGGGCATCCAAGCACTGTTATAAGCCTTAGAGATGTCAATGGTGGTGATTTTAGCATGTTGTTCATCCCGGAGGACCTGTGGTTACGCCTGGCATACGGTATCCAGGTACGTGTTTGTACCGAAACTTGACCGGTTGTCGGTTGTCGAGAACTCCATTTGATTGGAGGAAGTTGTAAAGCTGGCAATTGACCATCCGCTAGTGGATTTTTGAGCCGCTGTACGTGAGTGATATGCAATCTGTAATCTTTTGGTTAGAGGCCCAGTTTGCCGACCTTTTAATCGGAGACTACCAAGCTGTCGAACCATGTGGCGGGAAAGATATTACCTGTCCATTCCTTATTTTACCGAGTTTTCCTTGGTTTGGGAGAGCGCGAATGTTTCTATGTAGCTGATGCCGTCAAGGAACTCGTCCCAGTTTGCCTTCTTAGCGCCCCTTATTGTGTGACGGTAGTGGTTCTTTTGATCGTGGCTAAAGCGGGTGGCATCAGATTAACCTGCATGTCCATCTTCTAGTCGATTGTAGGCTCGGAAGACCTTTCTCCTGGCTTTGACATCAACTTATGTCTCTTCGGACCACAAGTGGAGGGCTCTCCTGCTGGGGTTTGAGCTAGTTGTGGGGATACTAGCTGCAGTAGCAGTGGTAAGGCCATCGAAAAGATCATCGATCGAAGCGGGATTGCTTCTGCAGACGTTGTCGACTATCGATTGGTGCATGCTACAGTCCCCGACACCTCACGGAGCAGTACAACCTCCGTCAGGTGTCGATTTATCTGCGCGATCTGGTAATGATGGGAAAATGGTCACTGCCCATTGGAGTCTGCCCGTCTCTCCCCCGGGTGAGGTGCTGGAGGAGGCAGGGACTACCGAAAGACAGGTCCACTGTGGACGTTCGTTGCACGATGAAGAATGTCGGTGAGCCGTCGTTGAGTAAGGTGAGGTCAGCTTTCAGGTGGTTTCATGAACAATAACGCCGCGTCTGTTGATGCATGGGCTGCCCCAGGACTGGTGGTGAACGAGCCAGGGATGTTCGACAAATTTGCCGTGAGATGGTCTCCGAGGTAAGAGATTTTGCAGGTGGGTAGGCGGTAGGTAGGCCGAGATGACGGCTAGCGGGGCAGAGAAGGTAATGGCATCGATGGGCAGGTCAGGGTTAATTTCGTAGACTACGAAGTCTACAGGGAGCTGAACCGCGAAGGCTGTAGGCTAAAAGTCGTTGCTTCGACTCTTCAAGATGCATCGATATGCTCTGGAAAGCGATCGAGTGAGTTGACCGACGTTGGCTCGTTGGATCTCCTGGATTTCCAGGATTGTAAAATACATGTCGCAGATTAGTAACTCCAGATCATCAAGGTTTTTGTGGTAGTCGTTGATGTTCCACTAGACGGCGAGTACTTGTCCATGGCTATATAAGAAGAATGCCGGATAGGGATTGTGGGAAATGGCAGCAAGAGGATTATTGTGGTTAGGACTTACTGGGGTGAGATGTTGATAACTTGTGAGAGGGGACTTGTTTTGTCCTGTTGCCAAAGGCGTTGTTGTGGCTTTTCTGCATATATCGTTTGACCGTGAGGGACTGGCAGTTGATGTTCTGTTCCGAAGGCGGCACCACATCTGGCCTCGTTTGAAATGCTACACCTTACCCTCAAACCGAAAAAATGCCCAAATACCAGTGAATATCTGTCAATTGATAGTAGAATATCATCAAAGAGGAAAAGGCTACAGTTGAGTTGATCAAATTGTTCTACTACGCTAGAATACCGTAGCAAAAATTGTACAGAGGTTCAAAAAGTGTGATTTGATACTTCCATCGCATCGATAAGGTCGTCCGAAGAAAAAAACCTAAATGATGGACAGATTTGTTTTGAAAAAGGATAAACAAGACCGAGGATTATCAAATCCTAAATTGGCTAGAGAACTGGAAGATGAGTACGGCATTAAAGTGACCCCAATAACTGTGCAAAGTTGGCTGTACGAGCATAGTTTAAAGTACAATGTTGTCCCCAAGAAGCATTGACTGTCAAAAATTAAAAAAATTAAAATGGCTGAAATGGAGAAAAGATCACATCTCATTGACAGATGATACTAAAATAGTGCTTTTCGGGTCTGATGGTATCACAAGGACATGGAGACAACCAGAAGAGAGCCTGAAAAATCAGTGTTTAAGACCTACAGTCAATCCACTATGGTTTGATTTTTGTTTCGTAGATACTCAAATTAAAACTTTCATTAAATTTTTAGGAAGCGTCTAATTTTGCGATTCAATGGCATCGACTTCACCGATAGAGTTATGACATAAAAAAGTTTATTCGAATATTTTGAAGAGGAAACTGAAAGTAGTAGGTACACATTTCAACAATATGGATATCCAAAGCATACCTCAAACTGGTAACAAAGAGGTTCAAGGAGCGTAAGAGTAATGTTATGGAATGGCCAACAAAACCACCAGATCTTAATTCGATAGCAACCCTAGCCTCTATCCTGAAGGTTAGGGTCCAACATCTTCATCAAATAAGTGTTCAAGAATTAAGACAGGTTATTAACGATGAATGGAGCAAAATCGATTCGGACATTACTGCGAAGCTCGTGGAATCTTTGCCACGACGATGTCGAGCTTCTGTGGAATATTCAACGTTGAGTGGATAAACTTTTTTTTCGCAATTTTGTAACAATATTCAAGTTTTTTAATTTTTCTAATATGATTTTACGCCCAAGTCACATTTTCTTCTTCAAAAAAATGATGCTTGCTTCATGAAAAACAAAGGATTTCTGAGTTGACTTCTTATGCACTGCAGAACTGAACAAGAAACAAGAAATTTCAGTTTTTGATTTTTCTGAAGTTTCTTCCAATTTTATATTGCGATATGCAACAGAAATCCTGAATATGGTAGAAGTCACTGAGACGACTCATAATCGCCGTCATTATGAGCATCAATGTAGAAACCCCCAGTACGCATGCTGAAGGCCTTTTGGCCGATAGTTCACTTACAGGAGTAGGCTTCATAGTAGTACTGAATTAGCACACTTGGTGTAAACCAAGTGAAGATAGTTCTGTATGACAGTTGAATTTAGGGAAATTAAAGTTGCTACAACTTATTTTGCTGAGAGTTTGGAACTTGTCAGGAAAATTGGTTTTCTGAAGAAATTACCGGATTTTATTGTTTGAGCAATGTATAATTTGAAGCTGACTTCTGTGTGCAGCAGAGAATACTCAGGCTTTAACCTGACTGGTACGGTTAAGTATCATATGCATATTTCGAAAATTATTATCAAGTTAATACACTGTATCAATAAATTGTCCGTACAGCACTGACTGAATAGTTGCATCGCTGAAAGAAAAATTAAAACTGAGAACCTTCTGAAGTGTTTTTGTTTCATTTATTGTAAAAATGTATCCTTTTCATCTCACAGTCATTCAAGTAAACATAAATACATCTCTATCAGATAAAACCATCATATACCTTAAAAAGTTACATAAATGATGTCAAAAAATTGTCCGTACACTTACATCCTTATTTCGAACAAGTCGAGTAAACAAATGTGCGTCGAACTGTCAAAAGCAAAAGCACGCGTTGCATTACAGAGAAGAACTTACCACTCTTCACAACAACAGACAAGGTAAAATTAACAAGTAAACCACCCACTATCATCGGTTCAGTATGTGCTTCAGAACTACCAGAGAACACAATCTCTAGAAACGACTCCCGGAAGAGGCCGTAAGCCAAAGTTAATAACTCGGCACCATCGCATACTCGCCGGAAATTAAACAAATTAAAGTCTGTCAACGTACGCCAATATCAAAGTTAACCCCCAAACAGTACAGAATGCTCTCCACAATAAAGGTTACCGAGGTTGCGTTGCACGGAAGAAACCGTTCATATTTGCCAAAAACATGAAAAAGCTTCTGGAATACGCCCATAAGCATGTGGTCGAGCCAGAAGAGTTCTGGCAGAACGTTCTACTCACGGAGGAGAGCAAATTCACTATTTTTGGGTCTGACGGATTAGTTATAGTGTGGCGCAAAACAAACACTTTGGATGTTGAAAATCTGAGGCCAACAGTAAAGCACGGTGGTGGAAATGTCATGGTTTGGGGTGCTTTTAGCGCAAACGTTCATTGATTGCATAATGGATCGAATCGTGTACTTGGATACATTGAAGTGCAATCTGAAGGACAGTGCGCTGAAATTGGGTCACGAATCTAATTTCTATTTCGTTCAAGATAACGACCCAAAGCATTCCGCGAAGCTTGTGAAGGAACGGTCAAATCGACTCTTCCACATCCTTCCCAATCACCAGACCTCAACCGCATAGATAATTTGTGCGATCATCTGGAACGGAAGATCCGAGAACATACAATTCAGAACAAGAATCACTAAAGGAAGTTCTCATGGAAGAGTGGCAGAAGATCTCGCCCGCAACAACCCAAAAGTTGGCTCATTCGATGAAAAGACGCGTACAGAGTGTAATTGCAGCAAAAGGCGGCCATACCAAGTATTAACTTGGTATTTTGATTTCGTTTTAGAGGAGTTTCTTGTCCTGTACGGACAATTTTTTAATGTCAACTCTGTCATTATTTTTTTATTATAATTTTTTTTTTACATAAGAATGAATTTTTCTGTTGATTTTACGATTGGTTACAAATATGGAGATATTGTTTTGTGTAATGAAATAAATATGACAACGTTGTTGATTGACTATATATGTTTTATCACTTACTTTATAGCAGAGCAACTGCTGTACGGACAATTTTTTGATACACTGTTTTTCGGAATTATTGTTATACCTATAGAAAAATTAACATACATCGTGGTTTCTTTAGAATACCTTTAACTTCTTTTTGAAAACTTACATATACTGAATGCAACTGGATTTTTTCAAAATATATTGTGGTTTTAAACAGGCTCTTAGAATATCTTCGAGTGATACGAAATGTTGACGATTCCTATAACTGCCTTTAAAAGTTTCAGAAAATACTTCAAAGCAAATTGATCCTTAACAACTGCAATGTGATATGGGAAATATTCACATTTGATGTAAACGGATTTTTTTTCTCCACATCACACTAAAAATCGATAAACTGAAAATCGTATCTCACCAGAAGTAGATGAATACATGTTTTTTTATTTCTAAGTTCCCATCTCTATGAGAAGAGTTATCCTAGGGGACCAAAACCCTTCCCTCTTGAATAAACACGATGATTCATTGTTCTAGAGTTAAAAGACTGTAAAAAGGTATCCTTGTTCTGTCGGGTTAGCCTAATCAAATGTCTTTACAATGAAAAAAAGATCGATGAAAGGGACTGCTTCTTACACGTGCATTCTAAAAAGGTAGAACTACCCAATGACAAAAGTTTTTTTTTTCTCGCCCTGCTTGCTGAGGTTTACACTGGTGGAATGTTTTATAGGGACACTTAAATTGTTTTGTTACTGGAAAATTGCAGGTCTTCAAAGCACATAAAGCTATCAGTGTTTGGAAAGTAAATTTTCTGGCTGTAATTAGATTAAAATTCAAAAATGTAGTTCGGATATAATGATTAGTACACTACATAAAACTGTATCGCAAATCCATCATTTTCACAGCGTGATTACTGATACATAATCATTTTATTGATCTAAAATAATGATTTCAATCAAACTTCTATGGTGCAATCTACCAGAAAAGCATTCGAATCGTCAGAAAAATAAATTCATTTCGTTATACTTTGGTGTTTACCAAGGAGCAACATACATATAGGGAAAATTGATGTATGCAGATCGCCCGTATTTTCCTTATCGAAAAGTTCGCAGGTTGCATTTTCGTGCCTTCAAAATAAATTTTAACGAAACAACTTTCAATCGATATGTGATTGATTGTAGTTTCATTCACAAAACTAGTGTAGTTTTGATGATTGACGTGATGATTAATTTCGGCAGCCTTGAGTGATTAAAAGTAGTGGTTAGTTACCATAAATCTAATTCCCCTGAATGTACGTTACACCTTATTAAACACTGACGTAAACCAAATAATTTAGTTTTACACTTCAGACGAAACGACTTTTGTTCAAACTTCCCAAGTTCAAGTTTAGTGTTTGTCTGAACAAGTGAATTTATTATTTGGAAAAATAACGCGTGTTCATCTATGGCTTCGTGCTGCGAAAATTACGGATTGCCCATGCATATTCATAAGGCTTGCTGAACCTTATTTCTGAAGGATAATTTTAAATTTTTTTTTTTGCTCCTACCTAAACCTATTTAATTCCATCTGAATTACCATCTGAACACAGGTTGTTTTGATTTTCCTACAAGTTAGCAGTTACCTGCAGGAACAAGTGGATTAAACTGTCTTTATATTAATTTCCACCACTATAAACTCCATCATGTAACTGTGTGCCACACCACAAAAAAAGCCCTAGCCCTGAACGAAACATGTAAAAGGTGATATAATTTGTTTGATTGTGTTTAACCACAATTTTGCCTAAGTAAGAAAATGGCTGTCACACAAAGAATGGTACTCAAGCATAAAACACTATGTTGCAATCATGACTACGACATCATAACCAGTGATGCGTAAAAACTATCCACCACACCCGGCTAGCCTCAACTTTGAATGGAATATTGCACTCAGTTCACTGATGAATAAGTACGTTCCTGAATTCCTTTCCTAAATTTTCTCCCCGCTTCCATGTCGCAAGATTATGGTTTAAAGTAAGAGAAAAGTGTAGTTAAAGAAGCATACCTCAGAGCAATGGTAATAAAAAAGCTCCGTCCTGAAAAAAAAATGCTTCTTTCTAGCTGTCCGACTTCTGTGAAAGCATTTTGTGTTACAATGTTGACGGTATGGTCTAGTAAAAGAGATGCAGAAAAAAAAAACAAAGAAAGAATGTGTTGGCAAGGGTCTCAGATTTTGAAGCGAGTAAAGGTAATTGCCTTTCGTATGGTAGAGCACTACTTCGGCATGAGTGCCCATTTCCGGTACCGCAAAACGAAATAACTTTTATTTGTTTTATTTTATTTGAAGATTTGAAAAAGAAGTTCATAAGCCTCCGCAATCTGCTTGATGTTTTGTTATGTTAGGTGTTTTGGTTATTGATGTCAATTCAAAAAAAAAATTTATCACATCGATGTAGGGTGCTACCTCAAATCATACAAGTGAAATTTGGGATAAGGTTTAGATTTAATTTAGGATTTAGAAGTTAACTGTTAGAATACACGATTTTATTTTTTACACGGGGGATACGTACCATGTAAAAAAAACGTGTAAAAAAAACCGTGATAATTCCCGAAATCCGTGTACACAAAAACTGCGATAACACGCGAAATCTATTGCAATGAAAAACACTTAGAAGCTTTTTTGTGTACTGTAGAATGGATAGGCCAACAAGGTCTAACAGTCAAGCAAGGGTCCCAGAGCCAGAACACAAAATAGGACTGAAGTGAATGTGTGTGGAGATAAGTGGAGATAAAAGAGCGGTTCCATACATTTCAGCAACGAGTAATTTTCATATTTTTTGATTTGCATGAAACCTTACATACAAGTTTTTGGGGAAGAAAAACGCCGTTTTGCATACTTGGTTCGCCATTTTGAATCTAGCCTTACTTATGAGAAGGGCCTATGAAAAATGCACATGATATCTTCAAAAAATTGTATCTCGGAAACGGTTTGTCCGATTGGTTTGATGTCTTCGGAGAAGTTTAAGACAATTGTTGATGCTATGTGGAGAAAATATGCACGGTAAAAAAAAGTTTGGTTTTTGTGTTTTGAACTAAAATATAGATTTTCCCTTAAAAGTTACATGTCAATAATTTTTTAATTATTCTTATGTTATAACTGATTGAAAATGCTATCTAGTGCACAGTGGGTTGTTCTGGAGAAAAATAAGTTACAATGAAAAAAAAAATTTTAAAAAAATTACAATTTTCAAAAAAGCTATTAAAAAAAATCAAAAAAGTTTGTCACCCTAATTTTATGAAAGTAAATCAAATTTGCAAGCAAAAAGTACTTCGGTAACATTTTTCTAAGATGCACCGTTTAGAAGATATTACTGATTCAATATTGATTTCTTGATAACTTAATAAGTTTTGGCCCTTTTCGGATGTATTCCGTGTTTTTCCAGTTTCAAAAGTAGTTTTTTCGGAAAGATTGGAAAATTTTGAGTTAAAATGACACTGACAGCTTAAAGATTCGAGTGAAATTCTCTGCATTAAAAGTATTTTGAAAAACAAGTTACAAAATCCCACTATCAGGAACAATGATTTCTTCCAGTTATTTTTGGTGTATTGTGTTGAAAATGTGCATTCAACTCTTGCATATCGCCTAACAGTTTAATCCATTTAAACTGGATGTGTTTATACTGTGCATATTTTCTCTCCATTGCCGAACATCGCCACAGACATCAAACCGATGAGACAACTCGATTTCGAGATACACAGATAAAAAGAAACACTGAATTTTCTGCGTTATCTAATGCACATAAAGGGAATGCTAGATTTGGCAGAACATAATGGGATATTTCATGTGAATTTAAGCCATATAACGCCTAAATCGAGCCTGTTGTATGAAAGATTGCAAACAATATCGTTGTTTACGCTCCTTTGGCTTGGATTTACATGAGGGGAAATTTTACGCGCTTGTTAAAATTAGTTATTTTTTTCTGTGTACACCTTTTTGAGAACTGCAAATGCAAGCTCCTCAATTAGCAAGATTCAAAAGAGCGAATTAAGCTTATTTTTCAGGGATGGTGATTGTGCGCAATAAAAAATAACATTATATGTTGGATATCATCAGTTTATTTTTATTCCTGTATTTTTATAAAATTATTGTTTACACAACTTTCTTAACAATATCGAATATTTTGGCATCATTGTCAGGACAGTTTGAATAAAGCTTTGACTTTATGGTATTTTCTGATAGAGGAAAAAATGAGTGGAATTTTTGAGTTCCTTGAATTGTTTTTGCATTATTATATTGATTGGGAAACTAGGAGAATTTAAAATTTAACACTTCATTTGATCACTTTTTAAAAAATAAAAAATTAAACCTTGAAACACTTTTTTAAATTTTCGCTAGAATTCGCGAGCAAATTCCATTTAATTCCACTATGAGCTTATCTTTTGACAGATAGGCCTATTTCGTCTGCTACTTACAGACTTCTTCAGTGTCGAGTGCTCGACTTGAAGGAAACATCATAGTAGGTCTAGTATTTATAGTAAGTTTGTCGGTACCGCGGTATGTGAGGTAGGGGTGGGTAGAGAAGTTCTTGAGTGTGTTTATGTGTTTGTTCGTATACCTGAGATGTTGTTTGATACCCACAAGGTTATTCATTATTACTTCGTTTGAAGTTAGTCAAATTGGTGTGTTGTTGTGTAGTGAGTTGTTTTTGTGTGAAGGTATAAATTTAAACAGCCACGAATATCCGTTTCCTTGATCCTTGTTAAGCAATTTTTTGGAATTTTGTTTGTGGATTGCTATGCTTTCCGCTACATTTAGTTTCAGGGGTTTGTGATATGTCTTAAGATTTGTATGTTATTTAAGTTTAAAAAATGTTCTTCATTGAATATATG
Organism: Aedes japonicus; assembly: GCA_034211315.2. Lineage (NCBI taxonomy): Eukaryota > Metazoa > Arthropoda > Insecta > Diptera > Culicidae > Aedes > Aedes japonicus. The sequence goes on from JASCZW010005697.1 coordinate 62,550, forward strand.
TTCAGCTACTTTTGATTTAAAATGGTGTATGATCCCTTTGTCAGTGTCTTTGTTTGCTTTAGTGACTTCTGCAATGTGTTCTTTGAATCGAATATTGAGATTACGTTTAGTTTGTCCAATGTAGATTTTGCCGCAATGGTCACAAGTTATTTTGTAGACCCCGGATTTGTTTAGACTGTTAATGGGGTCTTTAGCCGACCCTAAGAGGGTTTTAAGTTGATTATTTTTACTAGTATAAACTATTTCAAAACCGAAGTTGCGTAGGATTGGTCGTAATTGTGTAGTGTGGTTATCGTATGTCATTGCTATTCTTTTAAGTTGGGGTTGTGTATCTGTTAATGTGGTGAGTGATTGTTTGTATTGTTTTTGTGTTTTTTTGTTGATTACGTTTTGTATTAGTTTTCGGGAGTAACCGTTCAAGTGTGCTGTGTCAAAAATGTAGTCGAGTTCTTTAGTTATGCCGTTTGGACTTAGGGGTAATGTTTGTATTCTGTGTATCATGTGGTTAAATGATGCTATTTTGTGTTGGTATGAGTAGTTAGACGTATGTGGTATTGTGCGTTGTGTGTTTGTTGGTTTGGCCTATCTGTCAAAAGATAAGCTCATAGTGGAATTAAATGGAATTTGCTCGCGAATTCTAGCGAAAATTTAAAAAAGTGTTTCAAGGTTTAATTTTTTATTTTTTAAAAAGTGATCAAATGAAGTGTTAAATTTTAAATTCTCCTAGTTTCCCAATCACAATCGTTCTACTAATACGCTCAAAAAAGTTTTATTAAAAAATAGTGTTTAAAAAAAGTGAAAGTGATTATTATATTGATTATTTAGCTACAAAGACATATTTTCGTATTCTTCTGTAGTAGAATAACAAAATGACAACTTTGTAAGTTCTTCTTCTTTTCGTTTGTTTGCCCAATTAAACAACTCTCTTGCAGTCTTTATCGGGTGTTCGCGTTCTTTGGCTAAACTTGCTCTGGTAGCCATGCGTTTTATCGTACCTCCAATAGCATCGCATGGACCTTTTCCGTGCGATGTTGCGAAGAAATGCCATTCAGCGTCAATACCATACTTTGACTTAAATTTACAAAGGCTAGAAAAGTTTTTTCGGTTTTTATACTGTGAAGCAGCACCATCTGACATAAAATAATTTTTTTTTATGTTTTTATTTTGATCAATTTGTAAAAAGTTTATCATTTTATCAATAAACAAATTAACAGCGACTGAATCATGTCTTAGTTCTTCAGAAATTATAATGAAGCTAAAATGTTTAATTTGCATATTTTCAGTATAATATATTACGAAAGGATGGATTGTGGCCTGTTGCACGTTCCAATGGTGTGATTGAACTTCATCCTGCAAAATGAAGCTGTAATTTCCAGAAAAGTCACAAATAGCAGAATTTTTATCACCATCTTGCAAGTTTTGTTTTGTAGTTTTCAAAAAATTGGATTGTTCGGTTTTTACAAAATCATGCGGAATCAAACTTTCTAATTTTGAGCTGAAAAATGAAACAAACTCATCGGTTTGCTTTACAATAGTTTTTAAATCACATCTGTCAGTGGTAACCCATTGTTCGAATGAAAGCTTTTCAACAAAGTTTTCTTCCAGTTGTTTCAATAAACTGTCTTCTAAAACTGAGGTATCTGGGCAGTTTTTACATCTTCGTAGATGGCAATGAGTTGTCTTATTTTCGCAAAGTAATCTATTCGTTAATGTTTTTAGAACATTCAAGACTTTGTATTTTTTTAAGCTATGTAGAATTAAATTGACATTTTCATGCGTAGTGCAAACGCAAACATTATGTGTTCCTGTGATAGTCAATAGTTTACATTGCCTTGGCCGGAGGCTTGCAAATGATGAAAACCCTATTTTTACATTGACGTACATTTCATTAAAGCGATTAAAAGCTTCTCTCAATGTCATCATTATCAATCTTTTCTGAACAGCTAATCTCTTATTTCCTGTCTTTACGCTATCAAAATCTCTTTGGCCTGGCATTGCACGGCTTATATCATCGTCCTCAAAAAAATTCAAAACCAGTTCTTTTGTTTCATTACTCAAAGCTTTTCCAGAGCTTGAACCTTGAGATGAATCAAATACATTATCTCTTTCCTTTCTTGCATCTGATGCCATATTTCTACTGGTTTTAAATTCGTCTACAATTTTTTGTACTGACCATGATTTTGGTAACAATGATAAAATTAATAGTTTTTCTTGCCTTGTGGCTGAATTTAAAAATTTAATTTTCATATACGGTCATCGACGGAGCTAGCCTCGTTATGGCCAGCGTGGCCATGGTGGACTAGTTCCAACAAAGACCATGTTAACAATCACCAACTGTACGTAGTACAGCTAACTGGTATCTAATTACCTGGATCTAATACTTGTTAGCACGTTTTCAGCACAACGCACCCACAATCACTTGAAGAAATCATTGTTCCTGATAGTGGGATTTTGTAACTTGTATTTCAAAATACTTTTAAGGCAGAGAATTTCACTCGAATCTTTAAGCTGTCAGTGTCATTTTAACTCAAAATTTTCCAATCTTTCCGAAAAAAACTACTTTTGAAACTGAAAAAATACGGAATACATCCGAAAAGGGCCAAAACTTATTAAGTTATCAAAAAAATCAATATTAAATCAGTAATATCTTCTAAACAGTGCATCTTAGAAAAATGTTACCGAAGTACTTTTTGCTTGCAAATTTAATGTACTTTCATAAAATTAGAGTGACAAACTTTTTTGACTTTTCTTAATAGCTTTTTTGAATATTGTAATTTTTTTTTTTTAAATTGTTTCATTGTAACCTATTTTTCTCCAGAACAACTCACTGTGCACTAGATAGCATTTTAAGTCAGCTAAAACATAAGAATAATTAAAAAATTATTGACATTTAACTTTTAAGGGAAAATCTATATTTTAGTTCAAAACACAAAAACCAAACTTTTTTTTACCGTGCATATTTTCTCCATATAGCATCAACAATTGTCTAAAACTTCGCCGACGACACCAAACCAATCGGACAAACCGTTTCCGAGATACAATTTTTTGAAGATATCATGTGCATTTTTCATAGACCCTTCTCATAAGTAAGGCTAGATTCAAAATGGCGAACCAAGTATGCAAAACGGCGTTTTTCTTCCCCAAAAACTTGTATGCAAGGTTTCATGCAAATCAAAAAATACAAAAAATAAAAACTGGAAAAATTTCCCACTTGTTCGCGGAATCGCTTAAAACAGGTGGATTCATGATGCTATATCTCGAGACCCTTAGTATCTGCAAAGGTGCGGTCTTGAGCATAGTTGTTCAGAAGGTCAAGGGCATTCAAAAGTAGGACAGTTTAATTCTAAATTCCACCACTACGTGGCGCTAGTAGGTATGCAAAATTGAGCATTTTCAACTTTTTCTATCTCGTGATTCTGATAAGATGGAAAGTTCTAGTTCTTAAGCAAGTTGAACTTGATCCTGTCAGCCCCTGAAGCCTTATTGCCACACGAAAGGAAAAACCTCCCAGACGTCGCAAAGAGGCGCATGTTGCACTTGTTTAATCAGTTTCTGGAACTCAACATTGTACTGGGTGATTGGAGACGGGTGAGAGTTATTGCCACTCAAAAACCTGGTAAGCCCGTGTCCGACCACAACTGCTATCGACCCATCGCGATGTTATCTTGAATTCGAAAGTTGTTGGAGAAAATGATCCTCTTCCGCCTTGACAAATTCGTTGAGACGAAAAACCTGCTTTCAGATACTCAATATGGTTTCCGCAGAGGTAAGGGAACGAACGACTGTCTCGCGTTGCTTTCCACGGATATTCAGCTAGTTTTTGTTAAAAAAGAGCAAATGGCTTCTGTATTCTTGGATATCAAAGGAGCTTTTGATTCAGTATCTGAAGTTCTTTCAGATATACTTGTCTAGATGACAACTGTACGTTGAGACAACTTGCAGATGACGGCGTAGTGTCTGTCACGGGACCCAATGGGGTCTACATGGACCCTTGCAGGATACCTTAGACAATTTGTCTACTTTTGCTCTAGAGCTAGGTATCGAATTCTCTACGGAGAAAACTGAGTTTGTAGTTTTTTCTAGGAAGCATAACCCTGCACAACCGAAGCTTCAAATTTGGGGTAAGCCGATAACTCATTCTATGTCATTTAAATATCTTGGGGTCTGGTTCGATTCAAAGTGCACCTAGAGATCCCATATTGAGTATTTGAAGCGAAAGTGTCAGCAAAGGATCAACTTTTTCTTCAAAATTACCGGGACCTGGTAGGGTGCTCATCCACAAGATCTTCTAACGTTGTACCGAACAACGATTTTGTCGGTTTTAGAATACGGTAGTTTTTGGTTTCAATTGGCGGCTCGGTCGCACATCATCAAACTGGAACGTATTCAGTATCGGTGTTTCGTATCGCGTTAGGTTGCATGCACTCGACTCACACCATGAGTCTTGAAGTGCTGGCTGGCATGTTGCCCCTCTCGGATCGGTTTTCAGAATTATCTCTCCGGCTCTTCACCAGGTGTGAGGTTATGAACCCCCAGGTGATCGAACATTTTGAGAAGCTTGAGTTGAGCCCTCAAACCCGCTTCATGACCTTGTACCATTTGTACATAACACAGGATGTCAGCCCTTCGCCGAACATTTCCAATTGTGTTTGCTTCTCCGATTTCGACAATTCAGTTCATTTTGATTTATGCATGAAACAGGAGCTTCGTGGAATCCCAGAGCATCATCGTCCTATGATTGCTCCGGTGAAATTTGCTGCAAAGTTTGGCCTAGTTGATTCCACCAAAACGTTTTAACGTAGGACTACGTTTTTCTTTTCTATACCGGGCGCCGTTTCAAAATTTTGAAAAATGAGAGCGTTACGCAAAAGTGAAAGGTTTTTGAACGCTTATAACTCTCGTTCAACTGAACAGAATGACTTCATTCATTTTATCAAGAAGACTCACAAATTTTTTGCATCAAAATTTGAATGAAATTCAATTAGTATAAGTAGTTCAATTTTCCATTTGAAAATGACCTTCTTTTGCTCCCATACAAATTTGCATATCAACAGGTTGAAAAATGTGTTTTTCCTAGCAAGGTCATAGGAAACGAGTAACAAATGTCTTCTTCTTCTTCAAAATAACTTTTCTCCGTCTCACACAAATTTCTGAACGCACAAAGCTATTGGTCGAAAATGACATCATATTTGCGCTACGCTCTGATTGGTTCATTCTGCCACAGTAACCTTGCCAGCAATTATGGAACACGTGGGAACGACCGAACACCAATAATCAGTTCTCGCTGTGCATCCGTATGCGACAGACGTGTTTGGCGAGCACGTTATAGAAAATGCCGCCCGTGAAAACAAAAAGACCAGATTCATCCCACGTCACCTGCAGCTGGCCATCCGAAACAACGAGGAGCTGAACGAACAAAGAAAGCCCAAGTGGAATCGAAAACATTTCTCCCCCGTCAACTAAATCCGTCCTTATCAGGACGACCAAATCAGTTTACCAACTAAAGAGTTGGGTTAAATTTTTCTATTGTGCTGTTGTTAATTCAATTACCGCATCACGGCTGAATATGGCAATCATTAAACGTCGCGTCCCCGATTATACCACAGAGAACGTTGAACAACAAACGAACGAAAGTCTAGAAGGGATAATTCGAGCCAAACTGCAACACATCAGTGACCATGTGGTGGAGTTCGCCATTGATCCTAGTTATGCGTACCGGATTAGTTGCTGTTGGTGGGAAGCAAACTAGGCATATTTCTGTTGAGAAAATCATCCGTCTAATGCACTAATTCAAACCAATTATTGTGGCGCAATAACAGAAGTTCGTCCCCTTTGGTGCAATTTGTATCACATTGCCTTCGTGGGTACCGCCTTCTTTTGTGCAATAGCATCCGACGCCATGACATACCAGCTCTTAGCTGAAATTTTGACTCAGTCTTACAACAGTCTTGGAGCTGTGCAGTGGCTGTTCGCACGAGCGGCAGCAAGCACCTTGAATGGTGCACTGGCGAGCAGTCGTTGCCCAACACCCGCTTCTTTCTACTCAATTTTTGAGTACAGTTGTATGCTATCTCTTTTTCCCTCAAGGATGTGTTACTCAATTTTCGTTAAACAGTGGATCAACTCAATTTTTGATTAGATCAGCTTCTTACGAAAATTTAGTAAGATTTCCGCGAGAGAAAAAGAGATAGCATACAATTGTACTCAAAAATTGAGTAGAAAGAGCGGGAGTGCATAAAGGCGTTGGTACAGTTGGCTGTTGGTGCCGATGCTCCTGTCAACCTCGCTGCGAAAACATGGCTGCTAAAGCCTACGAGTTGGCTGGAAAAGCCGCCCGTGACGAGACAAACAACCCTAGGGGAATCGCAAACTATTTCTCCCTCGTCAATTAAATCCGTCCTTTTCAGGACGACCAAATCAGTTTATTAACTAAAGAGTTTGTTTGGTTGAATTTTTCTTTTGTCGGTTTGTAGTTCAATTACCGCGTCACGGCTGAAAATAGCATTCAATAAACGCCGCGTCCCGGAGTATATCACAAAGACCAACTATCGAACGAAATTTAAGAAGGGATAATTCGAGCCAAATTGCGACACGTCAGAGACCGACTAGACTATGTGGTTGAGTTCGTTTTAGTTCCTAGTTGTGCCTACCGGATTAGTTGCTGGCAGTGGCTAGCAAATTAGGAACATTTCTGTTAAGAAAACCATCCGTCCAGCGTGCACTAATTAAAACTAATTATTGTGGCGCAATAACTGAAGTTCGTCCCCTTTGATGCACTTAGTATCACATTGACTTCGTTGAATGAAAATTTGATTAAGTCTTACGGTAGACTAGTGCTGTGCAGAGCAAAATGTACTGTAGCGACGCAGTAGGCGTGCGACCACACTGGAGGATGCACTGGTGAGCATTCATTATCCAGAGAAGTTGGTGAAGGTGGCTGATTGGGCCGATGCTCCCGTCAACATCCCTGCGAGAAAAAAGGCTGCTGAAGCCTACGAGTTAACGGAAAAATGCCGCCCGTGACAACAACGGGACAAGAATCAGCCCACTTCACCTGCAGATGGCCGAGCGGATTGAAAGAGTAGCTGCCCGACTGACTTAAATCAATTGGCGGATGGCCCTGACGTATCTGGAAATTCAAACTGCCTTTCGATCATGTTGCCGAGAGAGCTAGCCAAACACGAGTTTTTCGAGCGAACCGAAGCAATGGTCAAGTAAACCAGCTTCATGACGAAATGAGGCGGTGTTAGTTTCTGTTCCCTCGAACCCAAAATGGCCCTTTTCAGGGCCATGAAAACAACTGGAAAAGAAAGTTGACATGTGTTTTGGAAAGCTGGAGGCTGGGTTTCGGGATAATCGATTGTAAAAACATCTTTTCTGTGCCGAAGCCGTAATGTTTTCAACATTTGCACTTTTTGCAGTGTTGTACACACTTAGGCCTAGCAGAAACCGTATGCAATTAGAGGTGAATGAAACCAGCTTCTTGAGTAAAAGTTTCAGAAATGAACAAAACTCATTCGCACTGCAAGGTATATTACGTGATATAGAGTATCTTCTTATCATATGTCATACATATTATTTCCAGTGAAAGCAAGATGAATGAATTTAGATACCAAGACAGGCTATATCAAATAATAAAGATTGTAGGTCGAACGTTTAGTGTATGGGAATTCGATTTGGAAGGAAACCAATTTCGGCCACTCTTTAAACAATCAAGTGATCTAGATTGCACATTGCTTCGTAGTCCTACGTCAACTTTGCGCACAACCCCATTGGGCTGTCCCTTCTAGTTTTTCACTGACGGGTCTTTGATAGAGGATTCCATTGGCTTTGGTGTATACAATGAAAATTATAGCGTCGCTCGTAAACTTCAAGCACCTTGTTCTGTTTTTGTCGCGGAATTGGCAGCAATTCATATTTCCTTAGAAACGGTTGCCTCACTTACACAGGATCAATACTTCATTTTCACTAATAGTCTTAGCTCTATAGTTCGCTCCTTCTTATGAAAATACGAGGTATTCTTAGTGCTTTACCTTCACGTTCTTTTATTATCATCTTTGTTTGGGTCCCTTCTCATTGTTCGATTCCTGACAACGAGAAAGCGGACTCGCTTGCAAGAATGGGCGTTATGGAAGGCGATATTTATGACCGACAAATCGCCTTCAACGAATTTTTCTATATTTTTTGTCAGATATTACTCGATAGTATAAATGGAGTAAAGGAGATTTGGGGCGATGGCTACATTCTATCACTCCAAAGGTGTCTAAGAAATGTTGGTTCAGGGGATTGGATGTGGGTCGAGACTTCATTCGAGTGATGTATCGCCTCATGTCTAATTCCTAGAACTCTCATATGTTCCGTATTGGGCTGGGAAACAGCAATATCTGTGAATGCGGACAAGGTTACCAGCACGCAGATCGCGTTATTTGGTTTTGTCCAGAGCATCGTGGAGTCAGATCTGGGCTTTTTGATTCCCTTTGGGCTCGAGGTAGACAACCCAATGTACCGATTCGAGACATTTTGGCTGCGCGCGATCTGGAGTTTATGAAACTCATTTATGTGTTTTTGACTAACATCAGCCCCAGATTGTAGTTCCATTAACTTACATGTTTAGGTTGAATTATTGAGGGTCTTTGTCTAAGTGTGTGATTGCAGTTGCATGTGTGAATTTGGTTGTGTGTGTCAGTGAGTGATTTTTGTATTTTTTTTTTAAATTAAAAACGCTTAATTAAAAAAAAATTATTTGAAGTTCTAGATATAAGAACACCATTATTCCTTATGCTTTGTTCAATATTTCCAATTTTCCAAATTGGTTATTCCTGATTTCCAAATTTCCAAATTTTGATTTATTCCAAATTTCCAAATTTGTTATTCCTGTTAACCTCGAGACGACGGCGAGTAATCGGTTCAATCCCCTTAACCTTAGTTTTAAGATAACTGATGTATATAAACATGAAATTTGGCTCTGTAAAGTTAATTCGATTGAGCCTGTACAAATTTAATGAATTCATAAAGAAAGAAGAAAGTTCTAGTTTTCGGAAAAGTTGTTTAGAAGGTCAAGGGCATTCGAAAGGTGAACCGTTGCATTTTTTATTACACCGCTACGTGGTGCATGTCAAATTTTCAAGCAATTTCAACTTATTCTATCTCGTGATTCTGATAAGATATTGTTGAACAAGGGATGGTTATATTGGTTCATACATAAAAACAGCGTGAAAAATGAAAGAATCAAAGCCTCTGAAACTGGTATATTTTGGAAAAAGATGCCTTGTAGAAGGCATCTGAGTTCAAAACCTTAAAGGATCGCGTCACATTCGAAAATCAAAGCATCAAAGCGAAAATCAAAGCATTAGAAGAGTAAGAAGATCCAATGAAATAATTCAGCGCCAACATTCGATTAGGATGTATTACTTTTGTAAACCATCACTTCGTTTGCTTATTTATCGGAAGTAGAATAAAATTCCTTTAAATTGAATAAATCAGCGGATAGAGATAAAGCTCCTCTTCCTTAAAGAGTGCTTAATTTGTATTTGTGACCTTCTGTTCAAGAGGAAATAACTACAAAAGCTATTGTTTGCAAAAGTAGGATCGCCATAGTTTTATGTTGGCGCTGAATTTTTATTTTACTTTAACCTGTCCCCTCTTATACTTTTCGCTTCATATTTTATTTGACACAAGTTAAATTATGAAAATTTTATGCAAACAAATACTCTTTTACTGTTAAAGTCAATTGATCGTCCTGAAAAGGACGGTGATAATATAACGCCTTAGAAAATAGTACATCCGTTAAATCTAGTGTTTTTTCTTTCATCATGGCGAATCTATCATTGAGAGACTCTCTTTGTTTACTTTCTCTTTCATTCATATTCCAATCACCTTTACGTTTTTCTTTCGACTATTTGTAGAGTTATGTTTCGATCTGCACTAAAGGATCCCTCGAATGTTTTATAATGGCGCTGTAATAAATGAATGAGAACGAGACCTTAGAGAATCTCTCAATATTAGAATAAAACCCCCGAGATATATCCGGCATTGCTTTGTCTCCCAAACCACAATCAGGCTGTGGCGGGAAAGCAAAGCCTCGTTCGAACCGGCACAATTTTTTTCTGCCACAATTCGTTCGTTATTTAATTTTTTTTTTGTCTTACATACTACTTTAAAATTTTAAGAGTTTTAGCTCAATGGGCTCTTCAGCTTTGTTTTAAGTTTTATGTGTTTTATGTGTTAAGTGTGTTTTGTGTTTTATTTAATTATTTCAGTTCAGCCCTTGGGGCATTGTTTGTTTAAATTTGATAACCTACCTAAGCTACAACTCAAACTACAATTTGAAAATCCTAGGGGTGGGGAACCAGATTCCGAATGACCTGGTGATCCGATGTCAGGCAGCGTGCCCTGTACCGATTGATAGACTCTCTAAAACGATCGTGGAGCATTTTTATCTCGGCCAGACGGTGGACTGCAGATGTTCTTGTCCTCGGAGGGGTGTTCAGGATCATCCTGAGGAACTTATTTTGGACACGCTGAAGTTTCAGGTGATGTGTTTTAGCGCAACTCTCCAAGATTGACATGCCATACTCGATGGCTGGAAGTATGATTTGCTTGTAGACAGCAAGCTTGTTTTTCAGGGATAATGTAGACCTTCTGTTGATCAATGGGTACAGTAGCTTCCACAGAACGTTACACTTTGTGACAGTTTTGTCAACCTGTTCCCTGAAAACAAGCTTGCTGTCTATGGTAACGCCAAGATAGACAGCTGATTTGGCTCATTCTACCGTTGTGTTGTATAGGCTTATTTTACAATCTTCAGGTGGAAAAGTTTTGCTGTAAGCGCTCTTGTTACCCTACCATTGTGGACGACTGCGGTATCATCGGCGAACAACGACAGAGATCCATTGTCAGGGAGCGAGGGTATGTCCGAGGTGAATAGGTTGAACAGAAGTGGACCTAGTATACTTCCGTGTGGAACACCGGCAGAAATCTCCTGTGCATCGGGAACTGCACCTTGCAGCAAAACACGGAATGTCCTGTCCGACATATAATTTTTAATTATCTTCACCAAGAAGATGGGAAGAATGTACTGATGCAGCTTGTACACCAAGCCATCATGCCACACGTTATCAAAAACCTTCTCGATGTCGAGAAGTGCCATGGCAGATGATTTCGAAACAAACTTGTTCCGTCTGAGGATGTTAATGACTCGATTAAGTTGGTGAATTGTCGACCGACCACGTCGGAAGCCAAATTGTTCGTCGAGCAAGATGTTCAGCTCGTCGGCAGATGAAAGAAGCCGACGGTAGATCGCTTTCTCAATCAGCTTGGATAATCCTGAGAGAAAGCTGATTGGTCTATAGCTCTTGGAACATGAAAGATCTTTCCCAGGTTTCCGAATGGGGATGACTTTGGCTGACTTCCAACACGCGGGGAAGTGGCCAAGTCGGAGGCAATGATTAAAAACCATCGCCAGATGGTTATAGAACTGGGGGCTTAGGTGCTTGAGCTCCAAGTTCAAGATGTTGTCGAAACCTGGGGCCTTCATTTTCTTTGAGCATTTGATATACGTCAACAATTCGTCAGCTGAGATCTCCAACGCCTCTGTGAAGTCGTTGGGGCTTACACGGATGTTAGTAATAAGCACGCTAACGGCAGCTTCGCGTGGACTGACGATGTTTGGTCCGAGATTGTGGGAGCTGACGAAGTGTTGACTTATGTCAGCAGCCTTCTCTGCAAGAGTGATCAAGCGATCCTGGGAGCCATTGCTCTCTAGTGGGATCAACGGTGGAATGGGCCTTGGCTTAGTTTTTAAAATGTTTGTCAACTTCCAGAACGGCTTTGCACAATCTGGAAGAGAGCGAATCTTGTCGGCTAAATTGTTATTCTTAAGGTCCACCATTCTGGCCTTAATAATTTTCGTCACTCGACTACAGTGACTTTTTAGCGTTGGCAAACCAGTTCGCTGGTATTGCCTTCGAATGGCGTTTCGCAATTGTATTAAATCTTTAGTGGGTCTATCAATGGGTACAAAGTTGATCACCTGATCAATCGGTACATGTTGCTCCCGGGCCTGGGAGATCGCTTGCTCGATGCTCTGCAGCTGCCGTTCGATGTCATCAACCGAATCAAGGTGCATGTCGAAGTCGATGTTGTTGTCAACGTGTTGTCGGAACCTCTCCCAACTGGCGCGATGGTAGTTCCGTTTGGTAAATCGATGCCGGTTGACCGAGGAGCCAACTTCGACCACCAGCGGATAGTGGTCCGAGCAGAGCTCCTGTTGTGCTATCGGCTGGGCGATGTTGTTTCCCATGTTGGTGAGGAAGATGTCGATTGTCGAATGAAACCCGGATCTGCTCAACCCGGTGGGAGTATCGGGGCCTAGGATGGTGTAATGTCCCTCTTCCAGGTCTTCCTGCAGAATTATTCCGTTCCGATTTCCCCTGGTGTTCCTCCTATTGAAATTGACGCATAGAAATATTTCCAATCAATTGAGGCAAACATTTTTTAAATGTTTGGAGAAACGACTGAGATATCAACGCTCAAACACTGACCGCTTTTCGTGAAGGTCGCAAGAGGTTCTTTTCAAATTGTACCCCGGTATAGAAATCAAAGAAATCAAAGTCCTACGTCAAAACGAAAAACGAGACAGGTGAAGAGTTTAAAAATAAGATTAGGTGTAGTGAGCCATTTAATTTCGGAGTGAAGTAGTGAATTCATGTTTCTCCAAAAACTTCTTATTTCGCGTGAACATTTGCAAATAGCTCTTTGAATCATCAATTCGTTGTTGTTTTGGCTCTGGTGTGAGAAAACGCGGCACCCGTTTGGAAAACAGCTTTATCGTTTTCGATGTGGCAGTGTCCGAATAACAATCAATCTTGGGCTTGAACGGTGTGATGTGAGACGCTGAAATGCGTGCATTTAAAAAAAATATCACAAAAATTGAATCCTAGAGGGTTTGAGCTGTTTAGTGGAATACTTGTAACTATAAATTATAAGAAAAATTAGTAATTTCCATTTTATTCCAACTACCTTTGCTTATCTTCGACAGATACGCGTATTTCGTCTACAATGTGCAGACTTCTTCAGTGTCTCGTACTAATAACTCGACTGGCACATTGTAGACGAAATACGCGTATCTATCGAAGATAAGCAAAGGTAGTTGGAATTAAATGGAGATTACTAATTTTTCTTCTAATTTATAGTCACAAAAATTGCCGATTTTTCGTGGATTTACCTTCACCCGCACTGACGAAACTACCAATGCAGCATCAATCATAGTAACCCATGAATTAGCAGACAAAATTTGACAGCTCTATCAGTCATACTCTAACTGTGATGGCAAAAACAGTGAAGCAACTCCGTTCAGAAGTGTGCGAGTTCAAAAATCGGCACCCCACCGCGACGAAAACGGACATCGTATGGACGCCAGATACACCCGCTCCAGCATCTACAGGGTGCGGCAGAAAATAATGCGAAAATTTATTCTATTTCTTTCAAATCCCATTTTCAACAAATTCAAGCAATAATATCAACATTTTCGAGTGCAGTTATCTTTATAAAGCCCTTTTAAATAAATTTATTCAATGTGTCCTCCATTTTTATTGATAACATCCTCAAGCCGACGCCGGAAGCCAGAGCATGCCTTTCGGACGTAGTCCTCCGACATTGACTGCCATGTGCGTGTTATGGTTGATTTCAGGGTTTTCACACTAGGGTGTGATGTTTTGCAGGCTCGTACTTCAACATATGCCCAAATCGAATAATCTAACGGATTAAGATCTGGTCTGCTAGGGGGCCACAAATCCCTCGGTCAAAACTTCATGTTATCGTTCAACCGTTGTTGTGTTCGATTGAACGTGTGACATGGCGCTCCATCCTGCTGTAGGATAACGATTTGGTCCTCGGAGAAGTTGGCCTTCACCCAGGGAAGCAGTTGGTCCTTTAAAATACCGATATACACTTCGGTATTGATTTTAAATGCAGCATCAATGAAAACAGGTGGCATTTTCAAACCGTTGGACGCCACCAAGCCAAACATCATGACACCAGCCGGATGTTTGGTTTGAAAATTGAATTTCACTTTTTCCGGAACGTTCTCCATTTTTTGCGGTGAAATGATCCGGTCCGTGCGGCTGTTGGCCACAGCATCGATGCTGAAAAGCTTTTCGTCGGAGAACAGGATTATCATATTTTCCTTCTTCAACAAGGAAAGCAATCTCTTGGAACGATTCACTCGTAGTTCCTTGACCCGGTCCGTAATCAAGTGGCGTTTCACACTGGCAAGATGCATGCAGGTCTTCTTTGATGATTCTTTGCATGGATTTCTCCGAAATATTGGCTTTCTTTGCAAGTTTTCTTATGGAACGAACCGGGTTGCGAGAAATTTTTGCACGGACCGATTTGCGTGCAAAGCGCGGACGTCCGCTTCCCGGCTTTTGCTGCTTAGGACCATCCTCCAGGGATTTTTTTATGCGGTAAACTATTGGGAAAGGGTCTCAAAGCCGCTCTTCTTTCGCTCCGGATTGGCCGTGAACGGGGAAAATTATCAATTCATCAAGAAATACCATAAAAGCGAAAACGCGTTGTTCTGGTCGAATCTGGCATCGGCCCACTACTCGAAGCGATCGTGGGAGGAGATGCAGCGACTGAGTATCGACGTGGTACCCAAGTCGGCGAACCCTCCCAACGTCTCCCAGCTGCGTCATATCGAAAATTTCATCGAAAACTGAGGAGCAGTAGATAAATAAAACGCAGAAAGAACTCAAAAATATGCCTATACGGATGTTTTCGTACGCCATAGCGAATGTTTCGGTTAACTGCCGGAAGGGCGCAAGGGCGTAGATTTTTTTTGCAAGTAAGCTTAAATAATTATTTTCCATGAGAAATTTATCACAAGCAATTATTTGTCTTAATTTTTTTTTATCACCATCCTAAAAATGTCCATTTTTATTAATGCAAACGTTAGATTATATATCTATACTCACTAAAAGCACTAGTTTGAGCAACTCGTTAACTTTTGAAGAGATAGCTGCCTGTGATAACAGGAAAGGAACATCAATGTATTCCATTTGACACCGTTGGTGTAGTGGTGAGGTTGGTTGCCTCTCACATCAGTGGATCTGGCATTAACTTCAGTTGGTGCCGTTTAGGTTTTCAGAGACGGATAATATCTGACCATAACTGCTCCTGGAAGGGAAGTGAAACCATTGGCCTCGGCTGATGTGTTGCATCACCTAAGATCGACCTATTTGTATTTGGCAACGTCGGTTGTTGCCGACACGTCAGATATAGCCAACTTTAAACTTACTGATGTGGTGGAGCTGTGACATCTGCTAGTATGACAAAAAACATCTCCCCATCGTTCGCCTCGTGCCACGAACTTTTACTTGATGATTTGACATGCTATGTGATGCCACATGGCCATCACAACAGTTCCCTACTGAATGCCCCGGACTGGTGCGATGGATTGGAAGTACATACAAAATAGTTGGTGTAATCAATTCCATTGCTAGTCAACTTTAAGGTTGCTAAAATAGTAATTTGAAATCTGTTACTGTATTGAATGTACCTAAAGGTACTGAAATTCCAAATAACAACGAATATTTAACCTGTTTATTTTCGTTTCAGTAGCAGCCAAATTGTTTAAATACTTAAATGTACGCAAGTTTTCCCAAATGTGTCATCCCAATGCTCACGCTTATTTTTTGCAGTTAAACAAACGTAAAACTTTGACGACACGTTAAATAATTATGCTGCTGTGTTAAGTGCATCAGACGTCAGGAAAGACATTTAATTGCTCTACTGGAACAAACATTTTTACGGTTTTGAGGCAAGGGATGCTTCTTGGTCAAGAATAGCTGACGTCGTCACTTACCAAATTGAATGAAGTGTTCATTTGGATCATTTATTTTGTTTTAGGTAATGGCAGAAATGAATGGTGAAAACAATTCGATATTAACTATGGAAAAGTGTGAATAAATTCTCAATTAAGAATGCGTTAGCTGCTAGAGCGAGGAGACAAAATGGCTTCTGCAAAAATATAATCATTGTTCTTTTTGCTGCATTCATTGTGGGTAAAAATGAATCCGGTGGGTGGTCTTCCAGCTCTGTTACTGACAATGGTAATAAAACAAAAGGGAAAAATCATCCCTGCGGACACCAGAAAAACGGACAACTCGTTTGAGGGTAAAACTCAAATAGAAGATTTAAAAACTATAAAGATATTTCCACTTCTTCTTCCATGGACGAATTGGCACGTTTCCCTGTGGATGGGATGATGTCAAACGAAGAGTATTCGCTTCGGCATGAAATGGACAGAAACATAGCTTCCGAGAATGACACAACAGGATGTTTTATCTGGTTTCCGAGTTGAATCTGAAAATGTGTCGGCACCAAGCATGTTGAAAGAGTAAAACTCCATATCTCGAGGGTAATCAAGGAGGAGTTGTGCCGGTATTCCTGACCGTCGCCTTTTCAGAGATAAATTGCGATTGTATGACGCCGCTACCCTTGTTTTCTTTATTATGGCAGCGTCTTGCAAACTTCTCGCAACCGCTTAAGGAGTTGGTTGGCGGGACAAAGTTTTTCAATCCAATCCATAAGAGAAGGGAAACAGCTAGGAAAACTTAATGTCACATGTGACCGATTTCCAACTTTTAACTATTGCGATAAGAGACTAACGATAATCTATTTTTTATGTGAGATGTATTTACTCAATGATCATCTGAGCGTCGAAGCTTGGTTTTTAAATATATGGTCAAAATTCAAATAATCTTAGCTGTGAGCTATTAATTTTCAGTATGCTTCACTTCTCGTTCTTGTTGGGAACTTTGAAAACATATCAGTTAAAACAGTTTGCTAATTTTCATCAGGCCTAATAGTAAAACATTGTGCTAAAACAGCATTTGAAAATTAACAGAGTTGTATCGGGTGTCCACAACTTTTTTATTTCATTCTCTTTTTTCTTGAGAATAGAAAATATTTTGATTGAAAAAAAAATCCTAAAACGCACCTCTAACACAAGTATGTAGGACTTAATTATTACAGAGAGAAAAAAGAATATTCGTTACATCAGATTTTAGTTATGTTTAAGAAAACACTTTGTTTCTATGACTATCGCTATTTATCAAATATCAAAAATATTTTAACAAGAAATTCACAAGAAACAAAGACATAAGATTTCTTGAGAATAAGTGCTTGGAAGTTAGAGTCAGCAGCTTTAGTTATCTAAATTGTTTTTAACATTTCACCGATTCAATACGGAAGGACCCAAGAATGAAATTTACTGTCAAAATTCGGCGTTCAGAGTAACAGAAGAACTTTGTTCTGCAAACTAGTTCAAAAACAACTATTTTGTACTATAATTGTTATGTCTGTATTCTCCGAACGTGGAGTAACGGTTATGCTGTAGAAGGAGATGTTCGCTCATCACCATGAGGCACCAAGATTGGACAGTTATGTTTGCTAGAATGAAAGATATGAAGAGAAAGTGTTGATTGTTTTGTCAGTATACAGCAGGTTGAAAATTGAATGGAAGTATTGAAAATTGAGCGAAGGGCTTTGATATAGCAGTACTCGAACCAAGGACGTTACTTTTGCCTTACATCCGCAATGTGGGGGTAGTTCAAGGCACGAACGAATCCACCACCCTTACAGGCAAAAGTAACGTGTTTGATCGTCCTCATATACTACGACTATAACTAGAAACGAAAATTGAACAGGTATGGTTACTGACACAGTTTTAGATCATCCAAAATGTGCTTACGTTGAGATCTTGATGTTGTACATGATCGACAAGGAGGTTTAAAGTGTTTTGACCATACTTCTTGGTTGTAAAAGCTACGAGAAAAATCTTAACATCGTTGCAGACATATATCAGTATTTTCAGAATATCTACGGTACTCCAAACTATTTTTGTGTTCAGGTTTTAGTGTTTTGCATGATAAACAAGGTGATTTACGAGAACTCCATCGTACTTATGAGTTAGTAAAGCTTTATGCGACATCATTGTATAATTTTAATCTTGTATACTGTAATTAGAATAAAATTGTACAATACTATCGCAAAATATCTCTGGCACTTCAAACCATTCTTGAGTTCAGATATCCATGTTTTGCATGATCACCAAAGCGATTTACGAGAATTCCATCGTACTTATGAGTTGATTAAGCTCTATGGGGCGTAATTGCACAATTATAGCCAAATTACAGTATAAGCAAAATATCTACGGTACTCCAAATTGTTCTTCAGTTCAGATCTTGATATTTTGCATGACCAACAAGGCAACTAACGAGGTTTTCATCATACTTATAAGTTATGAAAGCTCCGTGTCCCATGGTGTTTATCATTATTTAGGTGACTTTTACTAAAATATTGTGGGTATTTTAATTCATTATGTTAAGTTAATGAGTTCGTTTCTTAATGTTCTAGAAGATCAACCTGCTATTTGTTATTTTCTAATCATATATATGTTTCTGTATTTGTCCATGGGACATTTTCAAGCAATGTTTGACACTCAAACATTTTTTATACGGATGTGTTATTACTCACATAAAAAAAACACAGGTAGACGATTTCCATGTTTAATTCAAAATTATCATTTGCGTTGTTAGTAGTTTATTAATTATTCACTTATTATACATTATTCCAAGTTCATGTGATATGAATAAAAACAGAATTTGTTCAAAAAAAAAAAAAATAGTGACCAAATATCGACGGATTAGTGGAAGTGGACAGAGAATATCCTCATTTTTTATTTTGGAAATATATTTCTCCCAAAATATCGACATCACAGGGAATAGTTTTTTTTTATGATTTCAGTGATTTGAAACGCAAGAAATTGAGAAATATATTATTATTTGTCATTTGCTGTCTGAAATTGCGTTTTGAAAAACTAAGGGTGACTAGTGGGCACAACCGGGGATTTTCTCAATATTATTTTGGGTAATGAAGTGAGTATTGTCAAACGTTCATTACTTTAGAAATTAAAAAAAAAATCAAAATTCTATGCGTGTGCAATTATTAGCGAGTCAATGGCCTATACCTTTGACTCTTCATCTTTAAATCAAATTGATGAAAAAATAACCAAAACATCTGCAATTCAATACAGTAAATATCTTTTTTGATCATGTACAACATCGAGATCGCAGCTCGAGAATACTACGGAGTAAAGTAGATATTCTGGCGAAAAAGAAATACGGCTTTAAAGGTATTATGATATTCCATTACGCTTTACTTGATCGCAAACCACCTTGTTGGTCATGTGGAACATCAAGATTTGAACTCAAAGATGGTTTGAAGTACCTTAAGTATTCTATAAATACCGTAACATGTCTATTAGAATGTAGTGATGTCCCGTGGAGCTATTTCTGATCATAAATACCGAAGAGACATCTTATGTAGCTCGTTTGATTATGGAGAACATTAAGATCTGAACTCAAGGATTGTTTGGAGTACCTCAGGTATTCTAGATATACTAAAATATGTTTATTACAGTGTTATCACACGCCGTGGGGGCTATTTCAAGTAATAAGTACGGTCGAGGCATCGTAAATCTCTTTATTGGTCATGTACAAGGTGTTTAATGAGTTCGAATACACTTTAAACATGTTTTAAGACAATGAACATACAAGATATGCTTTTATGAGTAAATTTTTATTAAGAACCATTACGACATATTAGCTGAGAGTACAACCCCCCCTCCCTTTAAGCTTTATAACCAGCTTGGACATCGGTAGCTCATCCCAGATCATGGAAATTAGCTTTTTAAATTGGTCCATAGTTCTCACTTGAGGTTTGCTCTGCTTGCATGTACGACTATACATAAAAGTCCAGAAGATTAAGGTCCGAGAAAATCAGTCAATCTGTACCGACACCACGCTTGGACTATATTCGCCGTGTGAACCGGTGTAAAGTCCTGTTGAAAGACGTAAGATCCTTCCCGTCGAGGTCCCAATGTGCCGGGGACACAACCTTCTCCAGAACCTTGGTCTTATAGTACGCGGCGTTGATTTTCATGTTTTTCTCGATAAACACTGGGACGGGGGATATTGTCCAACGTAGGCGTGCATAGCCGATCATTTTGGACATTGTGCGGATGTTGCAAGACAAATAGTTTTTCGTCAGAAAACTCGAACTTCTGACCTGCGTGACACGAAAGTATCAGTTTGGCTCTGTCCAACCTGATTCATTTTTCGACGAACCCGCTTCCTCACCACCGTGACGGCTGCTGAAGTGACGCTTTTCGAACTCAAGGAGGATCCCGAAGTTAGGAGCTCGTCCTTTAAGACGATCAACAAGCATACCATTGATTTATCTCAGGTGACAATGATCGGGTGCAAAGATCTGGATGAGATCACAACAGCAGATGAGGTAAAACGTTCACTGTGGGGAGGAATCGATGACAATCCGCTCGCAAGTAGCGATGATACGGTTCCGTACAGTGACACCAAGCAAACTGCTCGAGTCAGGTAATGTATCAATTGGATGGTCGGTTTGTTCATTCAATGCCGTCTTACGGGTTCCAAGCAAATGGCGCGAGATGCTTCTAATGTGTGCATTAAAAAGCTTCTATTTTCGGATGGATGGTAATAAAAAACGGAACCAGATATTTTTACAAACCAAATTGCATTTTATTCGAGTCTGGCCAGAACATCACGTCGTCATCATTGTGATACTTTTTAATGAATGCCGTAACTTCTGATAGGCACCAATCGCATGATAAATTGGAACATTCAGTCGTTTTTTTAATGCACACTTTAGTGCTTGGGACATCAGGCCAGGAAGATAAGGGTGCTGACAGATCTGATCTCTGCAGGAAACGCGGTGATTAGATTCGTTTTACTAGAAACTGCGTGAAGCAACCGAAGTCCTTGAGGAGATCGTCAAAGACCACGGGATGGTAGGCTGCCAATGTCCGGTGTATAAAAAGGCGGTGGCAAGTCATCAGTAAAGGAGATCACCGAAATTCATCTCAATCATTGTGACGTTGCATAGTAACTGTTGTGGCAGTTGACAACGAAAATAAAGTGTGACATAGCAATCATTGCAGAGTGACTGCAATACATGTTATGGGTAGATATACTATCCAAGAAGTGGTTTATATCACGCGTGAAGGTTTTGTTATTGCAAAAACCAATGAAAATTTCGTACGTAGTTGCTACGCACCAGTTAGATGCAGTTTCAATGCTTGAGCAGAAGAGTGGGGAAGCAGAGGTACCAACACAAGAGAAACCTACTGGAAGCTTTAGTAAAGCTGGAAGTTAGGCTGACCAGTCCATCACTGGTGGGAAAAATAAGAACGAGTGACGGGTACACCCATAGTGATCAACAGACAGAACTCTGGATCTACACCGAGGACAAAATCTAGCGAGTAGAAATTGTAATGTGAACTTTTTTCACGAATCACAAAATCATCAGTTCAGTTAGCCTGTAGCCCAATGACAGCTACGAATTAACCGAAATAAAACACATTCAGTATCGGAACTTCCACCCGAAATCCAGTGTTGCGATTTATTATTTATTATAGACAATTATCGAAAAGTTTATCACAAAACGAAAGACGAAGGAGCTTGATTAGGATTTTTTTATTGAGGCGCTCTATACAGACAGCATCCCCTTGAATATCCAGCTAGGCAACCTTCATTTAAGTTGACTTGAAGTTAGAAGATGCGTTAAGAGAGCAAAGCCGAAAGTGGCCAGGGCTTCATTTAAATACTAAATTAAGCGAAGCAAGCCAAACTGTTCCAAGGCGCTATACCGAGATGCCTTAAAGCTGAGCTGAAGGTCATCGTGGAGGGGCTTCTCCCCAAACACGATCAATTAAGTCACAACTAATATGATGAAAAGCGTAAATTTGGCTACCGTTTATTTTAACCATCTGACCATTCAGATGCATCTTAATTGCGACATAAAAGAAACATCCTATTCCCGATTTGTTGGTTGTTGACTTATCAATTTATAATTAGTAAGCAAAAAATATCCATGGAAATTTGGTATGGCTTACTGGTAATTTTTTTTATTACACATACGAAAGTTATTATTAACCATTTCAGAAAAACTATTTTTATTGGATATGACGAAAAAAAGATCAATTTCAAAATTCAACAGAAAAATTGGGACTCAGTTTGCTGTGACGATCGCCTGTAGCCGTTTTGGCATGCTTTACACCAGGTTTCTGAGGTAGCAGGGATTCAGTTTGTTCCAAGCGTTCTCCAATGCCGCGGCCATTCTAAGAGTTTGATGCAACAGGATCGGAAAAAGGCTAGCGTTTTCTTAACCGTATGCTAGGGATCATTCGGAATCTTGCGGGATCTTGTGGAAATGTGTAGCCACCGTTTGTCATGGTTGCCTGGAGATGCCTATCCTGCAGCACTTCACCGCATCTTTGTCATACTCTTTGCTACCGTTTCTTGTTGAACAGCTCAAACTTGGATTCGTCCGACCACACATCACGTTACCTGAACTCCACACGGAAAAAAAAAATACATGCCCGGATCCTTGAACTGCAGTCATAAATTCGAGAACAAGTAAAACTACACCGTGAACTGAATCCCGTAATCATGAACTATGTAACGCTTAAAGAGAAAAATCCTGAAAACGTTCACGGTCCGCTTTTATTTTTGGGAACGCTTTTTTTCTGTGCAGGGGCTTAGTTATACGGTGTCTGGCGAATTGGAACCGTTTTTGCTTTTTAGTCCGGCTGATGAGCGGTCGCTTCCGGCTGAAATGGTTTTTCAACCTGCTCAACGATGCGTCGACTGATAACGTGAGCCGAAATCGGTAGGCTCAGCTTCTCTTTCATTGCTCGGATGGTGATGAACGGCATTTTCTTGATCTCTCGGATGATTTTTCGGTCCTCTCGGTGTTCCGTTTTATGTTTCCACGTCCCGGTCGATCAGCAACACTTCCAAGCTTCAAGTGCTTCAGAAAAATCTTCTGAACTGCACCACGGTCTTACTCCATATCTCTCGGCATCTGCGCGCTAAGTATGGTTCCGATTGCAATCACGCACGATCAGATTTTGGACCTATAGCGAAATTTTTTTGCCACCAACGTTAATCGCTTTAAAACTCACTTCCGGTGAACTCAACACGACTACTTTTTCGGCTTGCGGCAGTGCATTGAGACGGATGTAAACAATGAAACGTCAAAGCAGTGATCTACGAGGGTGTACTAGCTGATTCTACACGAAATTTTTTTTTGCAGAAGACAATTAAGGATTCCGTCAGCGATATAGCAGTACTCGAACCAAGGACGTTACTTTTGCCTTACATCCGCAATGTGGGGGTAGTTCAAGGCACGAACGAATCCACCACCCTTACAGGCAAAAGTAACGTGTTTGATCGTGCTCATATACTACGACTATAACTAGAAACGAAAATTGAACAGGTATGGTTACTGACACAGTTTTAGATCATCCAAAATGTGCTTACGTTGAGATCTTGATGTTGTACATGATCGACAAGGAGGTTTAAAGTGTTTTGACCATACTTCTTGGTTGTAAAAGCTACGAGAAAAATCTTAACATCGTTGCAGACATATATCAGTATTTTCAGAATATCTACGGTACTCCAAACTATTTTTGTGTTCAGGTTTTAGTGTTTTGCATGATAAACAAGGTGATTTACGAGAACTCCATCGTACTTATGAGTTAGTAAAGCTTTATGCGACATCATTGTATAATTTTAATCTTGTATACTGTAATTAGAATAAAATTGTACAATGCTATCGCAAAATATCTCTGGCACTTCAAACCATTCTTGAGTTCAGATATCCATGTTTTGCATGATCACCAAAGCGATTTACGAGAATTCCATCGTACTTATGAGTTGATAAAGCTCTATGTGGCGTAATTGCACAATTATAGCCAAATTACAGTATAAGCAAAATATCTACGGTACTCCAAATTGTTCTTCAGTTCAGATCTTGATATTTTGCATGACCAACAAGGCAACTAACGAGGTTTTCATCATACTTATAAGTTGTGAAAGCTCCGTGTCCCATGGTGTTTATCATTATTTAGGTGACTTTTACTAAAATATTGTGGGTATTTTAATTCATTATGTTAAGTTAATGACTTCGTTTCTTAATGTTCTAGAAGATCAACCTGCTATTTGTTATTTTCTAATCATATATATGTTTCTGTATTTGCCCATGGGACATTTTCAAACAATGTTTGAAACTCAAACATTTTTTATACGGATGTGTTATTACTCACATAAAAAAAAACACAGGTAGACGATTTCCATGTTTAATTCAAAATTATCATTTGCGTTGTTAGTAGTTTATTAATTATTCACTTATTATACATTATTCCAAGTTCATGTGATATGAATAAAAACAGAATTTGTTCAAAAAAAAAAAAAAAAAAATAGTGACCAAATATCGACGGATTAGTGGAAGTGGACAGAGAATATCCTCATTTTTTATTTTGGAAATATATTTCTCCCAAAATATCGACATCACAGGGAATAGTTTTTTTTATGATTTCAGTGATTTGAAACGCAAGAAATTGAGAAATATATTATTATTTGTCATTTGCTGTCTGAAATTGCGTTTTGAAAAACTAAGGGTGACTAGTGGGCACAACCGGGGATTTTCTCAATATTATTTTGGGTAATGAAGTGAGTATTGTCAAACGTTCATTACTTTAGAAATTAAAAAAAAAATCAAAATTCTATGCGTGTGCAATTATTAGCGAGTCAATGTGCATTGAGACGGATGTAAACAATGAAACGTCAAAGCAGTGATCTACGAGGGTGTACTAGCTGATTCTACACGAAATTTTTTTTTGCAGAAGACAATTAAGGATTCCGTCAGCGGAAAATTTAAATAAACGAGAATATTGGAATATATGTGTGAAACTTGGCAAATGGGTTCAACAAAAAACTGAGCATGTTTAAATAGAATGGTTTTGATAAGTACAGGACTTATTAATAGGGATTTTTTTACATACGGCTCTATGGACCTATCAAAACGCAAAGTTAGAAAATTATGTCCAATCGTCGGCAGCTGGGTACGTAGTGCTTGTTGTCGTTGGCCTAGGTGATCCTGAACGTTAGCCATCTAATATTGCATAGTTTTCATCATTTTGTAAATTGTTTCTTTGCAGTGCATTACACCTTTTTTTTTATTTTTTGAATCATGGATCAGTAGCCTGATGGGAAAACGCCACTTTTTTGTATGAAGCATTGAAATGCATAAATTCGACTCTAAACTACCCTAAAACCGTCAAGATTGCCAAGCTTCCAAACAGAAAGAAGTCAAAGACATATCTTAATATCTCGGATTGAGGGATTCTTAAAAATAAAGAAAATTTCAAAGCTGCCCACTGACATAATGTCTGATTCAACCCTTAGAACTCATCATTTAAAGACGGGTTTAACTTTTGGAATTGGTATCATGAGTACTTAGCGAAGAAGAAGAATAAAAACCATTTCAATATGTACGTTATTTGGAATAGCATATTTTGCACTATTATATAAGCAAAAACCAACGACCCTCAACTTATCAGTGTATACTGCTTCCTTTCGGTGGTTTCAAGTTAAGCTGTTCTTTTACTCCCCCGGAAACTATTGCAGAAAAACCGTCTCGCTTCCATTCCTCACAAACGCGATAATAAATCGTCACATTTCCCTTCCTGACGCAATAGTTGAGTGCGATAATATTTTGAACACTTTATACCCGTGCTTTATTCTCATTTATTCCATGGCGACTAGCATGATCCAAAAGGCTTGAGGAACAAAATGTGTAACAGCCTTTCCGCATGCTCTTGGTAAAGTTTTTAATTACAATAACTTTCGGTTAGGCAAATGAGATAAATGGCAATAATATCTCATTTGCCTTGCTGTTAACGAGCACGTCGACAAGAATTATAGAACTGCTGTGGAATAATCTTAAACAATTGTTACATTTTCGTAATAGGTAAAGTTCATGGCAGGAAAAAAGCCCTCCACTAAATTTATACTCGATAACGAAATTAGCAATCATTAGATCATCTTATAGGAAAGATACACTCCCAACGTTTTCTCTTTTTATAGCTACTGAGGATTTAGCTGGTTCTCTTGGCGTATGCATTAAAAGAATGGACTTTTTACGGATGGTGATAAAAAAAAGCTAAGACAGATAATTGCTATTGATAAATTTCCCATGGAAATTAATTATTTAAGCTTACTTGCAAAAACTTTCTACGCCCTTGCGAGCGGCCTTCACCAGTTAAAAAATGTAAGTCTCGTCGTCCATCATGACGCATCTCGGTTTCGTCAGTCACTATTGGTATAACTTCCTAGCGCTGGTTTTGACTTCCACTGTTTGTATGTCGTTCCAGTTTGGTGCCTTCCTGACCTTGTAGACGTAAAGGGCAGCACGATTCATTGTTTTTTTTTCTGACAAACCAGATGGAGACATCGCGGATCGAAAGGTTCGGTCGATGCTTGGACAGATTCATCCTTTCTTTCACAGGTTCAGCTGTCTTCGATTTTTTGCTGCTGCTTGACTACTGCATGACTGAATTCAACACCCAGGACACCGTCGTATGATAGAATCGCAGGTATTTTGCGAACCATATTTGAGAACCAGTCGGATTTTCTACTTTTTTTGGCGGATTTAAAAATATTTCTAACGTCAATAGCTGAACCAGCCGAGGCTGAAAAGCTCAATAAGAAAGATATCTGCCTGCGTCAATCAGCTTTTTGGATGGCCTTATTAAAAATTTAATAAATGTTTAGCTACACGATAAGATCTTACAAGCTTATCATTCTGTCTCTTTTTTTCGAATACTGCCAATTACCAGAAAAGACGACGATACTCTGAAGTTTGGCATTTACCGAAAACCGACATCCACCAACCGCTACATCACCTCCGACTCGAACCATTACGGTTCCCTAAAACAAGCCGCTTTCCACTCAATGGCACACCGGCTCTTTAGCATACCAATGGAGAAGGAAGAGTTCGAAGCTGAAAGGGCGAAAATCCACGAGGCCGCTGAACTGAATGGGTATGATAGAGAATTTGTTAACAAAATCATCCGAAAACACGAACGCAAAAAACATCGACAAGACGCGACTACACTTCAGTCAGAAAAATCAGAGAACCAAAGGATTAGTTTACCGTTCTACCCTAAGGTTACTAACGCCATTCAGAACATTGTGAAGGATCATGATTTTCAGGTGGTCTACAAAAGCAACAACACGCTGAAAGACATTCTATGTGCCCTCCGAGATAAGGTTCCGAAAGACGAAATGTCGGGTATTTATGAAATCCCATGTAAAAATTGCCCGGCGGTGTACATTGGTCAAATCCGCCGAAAATTTAAAGTCCGCTTGAGGGAACATAGAAACGCCGTTGATAACGAAAGGCCCAATGAGTCAAGCGTAGCAGCACACTCTACCGGATCAGATCATACAATAGATTGGGATCATGCGAAACTCAAAAAGTGCGTGAGATAGGTTTCCCACCTGAATGCCTGGGAATCCATGTACATCGCCACCGCTGAGCAGCCGCTGATGAACGAGGACGAAGCTCCTATAGCTTCGTCTCTTTTCAACTCGACGGAACGGCAAATCAAATAGTTCCAGCCTGCTAATCTCAAAATCAAAATAGAGGTGTGCAATTTTTTTTATGCACGATGAAAAAAAAATGCGTTAAGCTTAAGTCATTTTGATCGAAACACGCTTTTAACGGTTTTTGGAGCTTTTGAACCCGATTTATTTTACTTATTTTCAATATTTTTAATTTTTGTTTGCATTTATCTACACAGTTCGAAAAAGTACTGTGAATTTCTGTTCAATATAATGTTCATAACTGAAGCGTCACAAAACATACACATTTAAATGATAAGTCGTGTAAAATTCTGGAAAAATCCATACAATGTCGATAATGTTATATGCAAAAGCTCGTCTTTGTTAGAGCTGTTTCCTGCAAGTTGCTGTTTCATGTGAAATACAATTTCACGTGCTCTGATGTTAACACCACAATAAAAATTCAGATATTTTTTCTGTTTAGTCCTGCACCAGAGATTGGGGGTAATTCAAAAAAAAAACACGCATATAACGAGCTTAAAATATACCTCCATATCTAGTATCTGACAAACTCTTTTTGAAATATTCCATTCAATGACAAAATGACAGACATTCAAATTCAAAAGTGGGGTTTTACCTAAAAAAAAAAAACGTCTAAAATAAACTATTTTTTGGAATATCCCAAAATAATTGCACAGTGGTCGTAGATTGTCAAATAACGAAATTAATTGTATACGTCCTAAAATATTGGTTGGTCGTTGTTGATGAACGAATTGAAAACTTCCGTAAATTCGAACTGCATTCGATCAAGCTCATCGTGAAAGTTTCTCGAATCACTTTGAGCTGAGCGAGGGTTTTGACAATTTGGTCGCGTAAATGATGAACCAATTGCTCGGCAGATAGAGCGTGACACGTCGATTTGGGCACCGACGAGTTTCAGAATTGATGTGATGCGCTGTAGAATAACATCGTATGCAGCTGCTGAATCATCGGGGCGATTATCCACTGTGATATCGCTGTTACGGCATACGACACAGAACCAGAGAGCACCGAGGCATTCTCGAACAGCTTTGAATTGGTTCCCGGTTAAACTAACGCACTTTAGATGAAATTGCTTGCGACATTTCGTGCATTCAATTCTTCCACCTCGAGTGGATCCACCAAAACAAGGATCGCCGTCGCATTTCTTCACCATGGTGCAGATGTAAATAAACAAACTGTCGTGTCACTTCTCAGAACAGACGGCAGGCGGCGCGAAGGTTGCACGACGAAAAGAATGAACGGCGGAAAACAATAACTGAACTCAATTATCGATGACGACAAAAAAAAAATGATTTTTTCCACGTTAATAACTCTCGCGAGCTGGAACTAGCACCGAATTCAGAAACTGCGGTACTTTAAAAAAGTGACCGTCAAAAGTTTGATAGCTATAACTTCGAAAAACACACTGAATTATATCGAAATGTAGGAGTGTAAACACAATGCAACTGAACGTGACGTGAGACTCTACTCAATGAACTTAGCTACGATACTTACAACCCACACATTTGATCTTTGATTAAATGGTTATAAACAATCAATTTTATTTAAATTTATAACGTTTATTCTACGATAGGTTCTGAGGCAATCATATTGTTGCAAGAAGTATTGTAACAATATTTTACAATTTACAACAATTGGTTTATTTTTCTACTATCATTTTCATTCGGTTTCTTAAGGGCTAAGTTCAAGCTCATTCAAACATACTAATATGAAAAAAAAAATTTCATAGCTTCCAACTGTAATGCATTGCCAAGCATTAGTTTTCCTTTCCTGTGACCTACGGCAAGCCAATATTTAATAGTTTTTACTTCGTACGCTCCAACAGAACTGGCATATCGATTGTCGTTTTTTTTTTCTACGTACATTCCGACTGCTTGAGATTCAACTCAGGTGAATCGTTTTTCCCATCCCGAATGCTGTATCCAATAAATATAAATGTATCTGAATAATAAATCAACCCTTAATCTTCTTGCTTTCTGCAAGGGTAAACATCGGCCGCAGGCTTAAACAGGCAAGCAGAAGCAAAAGGAAATCTTCCATTTTTCCATTCTAAAGTGGTTTCTCAGTTCAATCTCTACCAACATGTTTATGGAAGATATGCAAGTAATGGGAGTTCTGTTCGGCTCTCAAGTCAATTATAAAATGGTTGTGATTTCTTGACAGTGAAATCGCCAAAATGATTGCATTCTGAGGAATATTGCTTCTTTTCTGACTATCTATGAACCATTGTCGATAAGAGCATCTTGAACCTGTCAGGTTGATGGAAGATTCTCTGTTCAAATCCAGCATGCCTGTGAGCTTATTTCAGAAATCATATGTCAGTTAGATGTAGGGCTAATCAATCACTGCGGAAAGGGATAGGGATGAGAAAATAAAATTAACACAATATACCGCAAACCTTAAAGTGTTGGAAAGTGATGTACGTGTTAGTTGGAAGGATAAGGGTTCGTGAACAAAGCAAGACACATTATTGACGTAGATCTACGGGAGCTTTTTAGAGATAACAACTAGATTATTCAGCACAGGATTGAATTTATTACCTATACATGAAGATTACACAATCTTTAACGTACTCAATTGAAGAATTATTATAAAAAATAAACCCAACTGAACTTACAGAAAAGTGTCGATTTAAGAATCAGGCTTGAAGTCTTTAAAAAAAACAATGATGAAATCCTTGTTTATTTGAAGATGGTCTCGCCCTTCAGTAACCTAAATCACAATAAACAGATGTTCTGTAACCATATTTTTTCAATTTTTATTTCGTTAAACAGTGCAAACTTTCCACACTTATTTTAACATGCTACTGCTAGAAAAAATCATTGACCTTTCCATGTGTAAGCTTTACACATTACTTTTTACCCGCATTTCCAGCATAACCCATTGAAACTACTTCGGCTATCAGCTGTATAGGCTGTCCCAGAAAGTATATGCACGATTAAAACTCAAGATAAAAATAATTTTTTTGGAGGCATTTGTTTTTTGTCCCATGAATTATTTCTCTAGAATGTTCTCTATCAGTAATATTTGAAACAGATCATATTATCGTTAATCATAAGCCAAAGATCGCACGTTTACCCTCGAGCTGCTAATCAGCTAATAATCCAAAATGCCTCGATTGGTCTCGGGCTTGAGGACAGTTCTGAAGATTCAAATGTTTCGGGAGGTGTTGAACTTAATTGGTGTCTTCCGCATAATGCACAGATGCTAAATGTTGTACGGAATCAAATTGCACCACTTTCAAATGGCTGTAACTTTTTATCCGTTGGGTATTTCTTATTGAAATTTTGGGTAGAATTAGTTCAATGTGTATTTGTTTACGCTATGTAAGTTTCACTAGCCACTATGTGCAAGCGTTGTGAAGATGGAGTCGGAAGAACAGCAGCGGGCAAAGAAATTATGTTTATGTCTTGAAAATCCGGATCTGTCTCATCGTGCCATCAGCCGGAAGCTGGGAATGGTAAATTCTACGGTGTCTTGTGTTTGAAATCGGTACCGTCTCCGTATACTGTTAAGGATCACAAGCGGGTAGTTCCAGCTTTCAAGAGGAATCTCAACAGATCATTTCGAGATGTGGCGAAGAAACTTAATCTTACTAAAACTTTCGCGAAAGATGCTAATAAACGTGATGGACTACAGACATAAAAAGTCCAAAAGGCACCCAATTGCGATGAACGGCAGAATACGGTAGATAAAACACGTGCACGGAAGCTCTATACCCAGATGTTGACGAAACCACATTGCCTGGTTATGGATGATGAGACGTATGTAAAAGCAGACTTCCGGCAGCTCTCGGGGCTCCAGTTTTTCACTGCTCATCATAAATTCGATGTTCCTGAGGAGGTCTCGTTAGGAGGCAGAAGATGTCAAAGTTTACCAAAAAATATATGATTTGGCAAGCAATTTGCTCGTGTGGAAAGCGTAGCACCCCATGCTTTACAACTGGAACGGTCAATGGGCAGGTGTACCTAAAAGAATGCCTCCAAATGAGTCAACTTCCTCTTCTGAGGTCAAACGATGGTCCTACGATTTTCTGGCAGTATTTAGCTTCGTGCCACTGCTCGAAAGAGGTTTTGGAGTTGTACAAGGCTAAGAAGGTCAATTTCGTGCCGAAGCATCCCAACCTTCCGAACGCACCGAAACTGCGGCCAATCGAAAAGTACTGGACCATCATGAAGCAGGCACTTCGGAAGCATCCTAAGGACGTGAAATCGGAGGAAGTTATGAAGAAAATATTGATTGCCACGCAAAAAAAAGTTGGTCCAAATGTTGTACAGGACCGTATAAGTTCATGCATTTGGATATGGAATTGAAATTGAATAAAACAAACATGGGAAAATGTTCATAACATGTTTTATTTTACTCCCTGAAAGTTTGAAGATAATTGGTTGAACGGGCGAATTGTGTCGAAAATTTGAGTGTGTCGCAATTTGATTCCGTAAACTCTTTAAGATCCGTAAACCCTTTAAATTGGTTGGCAGAAATCAAGATAAAAGCATTTTGAGTCCTTTTGTATACTACCATCAAATCCGTCTCAGGCCTACGTTCGGAACTGGTGATGAGATCTTTCCGACATCCATACCAGGCAGTTACTTTAATTACAGGTTCCATCATTTTCTAGCCCATGGTTCAAAGCAAGTTCAACCAAGTTATGGTGTAGAAGGAGATGTTCGCTCATCACCATGAGGCACCAAGAGTGAACATTAATGTTTTTGGCTAGAATGAAATATGTGAAGAGAAAGTCTTGAAAGTTCCGTCAGAGTGCGGCAGGTAGGAAATCAAACAGATGTTTTTTTGAAAATTGAGCGAAAGGGCATGTATCCAATGGTACTCGAACCATGGACGTCAATCTTTGCCTAACATCCCACTGCGGGGTAGGTTGTAACAACGAAACAAGTCAGCCACATCAACAGGCAAAAATTGACGCATGGAAAGACGCTCATGTACCACTGTGGCTTGTATAGTTATTCTAGCGATCTATTGTGTGCACTCTGTTTATTGATGCGCACATGGGAGAGGAACTCTCTCCTTTTTTGGGTTTGTTTTGATTCGCAACGACTGACGATCACTAAAGTTTTTTTTTTTGAAGTGGCGGACTTGTTCCGTTGCTACAACCTACCTCGCAGTGGGATGTTAGGCAAAGATTGACGTCCATGGTTCGAGTACCATTGGATACATGCCCATTCGCTCAATTTTGAAAAAAACATCTGTTTGATTTCCTACCTGCCGCACTCTGACGGAACTTTCAACACTTTCTCTTCACATCTTTCATTCTAGCCAAAAACATTAATGTTCACTCTTGGTGCCTCATGGTGATGAGCGAACATCTCCTTCTACATCATAATCGTTACTCCACGCACGGAGAATACATAACATAACAATTAATGTATGCAATTTATGGCCATTATCCGCGTTAATCCATTTCTCTTCGTAACCCTGAATGAACAAGGTGGAACGACATTCTGAACTGCGGAACTTAATGGTATTGATATCCATCATACACACTTAGAAAATTTCTTTCAACAGAACGTTCGTTAGTCCGAATTTTCGAAGTGTGTAGTATTTCCGCACTTCTTACCCACTGCTTACCCAGATCAATCCAATCGCAATGCTTTAGTTACTGAGCATAGTTTCTCAAGTGATTGCACGCACAGCAGGAAATGATCGCTACACTGCCGTTCAAAGACTTTTCGCCTATTCATTCATCTTTTAGCATCACATAAACAACAACTACCCTAATGTGACTGGGATTCAAGACGAAATGTTGTTATACTACAGTGATTGTGCTACTGTTGTATTACATGTGAACAGGCTGAACAGTGTATGCTAGCAGTGGCCGGAAATCACACCGTGTTGTGCCAGCACAACTGGCACCGGAGGCTTGGTCATCGAGATGCTGACGTCATAGGATTGATCAAGGCGAACGATCTGGCTTGTGGACTAGAGGTCAAGGACTGTGGTGAGCAGATTGTCTGCGAATGTTGCCTGAAAGGGAAATTGGCACGGTATCCTTTCCCTGCGGTGACGGAACGTAAGTCTAAGCAGCCTTTAGACCTGATCCACACGGACCTTTGTGGTCCCATGGAGAACCACACGCCGAGCGGCAACAAGTACATGATGACCATGATCGATGATTTCAGCCGGTTCTGTGTGGTCTTTCTCCTGAAGTCCAAGGACGAGGCGGCAGGCAAGATCAAAGAGTACGTACGCTGGACAGAAACCGAATTTAGACGGAAACCTCGCATCATTCCATCCGATGGTGGAGGTGAGTATTCTAGTAACGATTTGCAAGAGTTTTACAGATCCGAAGGTATCGAAGCGCAGTTCACCGTTCCCTACTCCCCGCAACAAAATGGGGTAGCGGAACGCAAAAATCGAGCACTGCAGGAGATGGCCAACTGCATGCATCTCGACGCAGGTCTGCCCAAATGCTACTGGGGAGAGGCAGTTCTGACAGCGACGTATATTCAAAACCGTCTGCCTACGCGGGCCGTGGATCGTACACCGTACGAGCTTTGGACTGGGACAGAGCCGGATCTAATCCGTCTTCGAGTTTTTGGGTGCTCCGCTTACGTCCATGTTCCAGATTGCAAGCGTAAGAAATTTGATCCCAAAGCGAAGCGTGTTTGTCGGATACGCAGATCAACATAATTGGTGGAGGTTCCTGGACCGTGAGACTGACAGGATCACCATCAGCCGCGATGCGCGGTTTATCGAGCTGGACAATGGCTCAGAGCAGAAAGTTGCAGTGCTGTAGAATGAAGCAGTTCCAGCGGAGATGTGTGAAGAAGAAAATGAAGTGATCCTGGTTCCGAACCAGAGTGAAGAGGCAGTTGAAGAGCCTGAAGAAGAAGAAGATTCAGTTTACGAAGACGCTGATGAAGAAAGTGATTTTCTCGGGTTTGAAGATGAAAGTGTTCATGAACCCGAACAACAAGTGCAGAGAAGGGCACCGTGCTCTACG
This sequence comes from Aedes japonicus, assembly GCA_034211315.2. Lineage (NCBI taxonomy): Eukaryota > Metazoa > Arthropoda > Insecta > Diptera > Culicidae > Aedes > Aedes japonicus. The sequence continues at coordinate 97,065 of JASCZW010005697.1, forward strand.
AGGGGTGCTCTTCCTAGAAGATATGACGATTTTGTGGTTGGGTTGGTATCTCATGACGAAGAACCAGAAGACTATCGTGAGGCAATGGATTTGCCAGAGTGGAGAAGTGCAATGAACGATGAACTGAAGGCTCACGAACAAAATCAAATCAAACGTGGGAACTTGTGAGATTGCCGCCTGGAATGAAACTGATAAGTGCGAAGTGGGTAATTAAACTCAAGCGCGATGAAAATGGAATAGTGGTGAAACATAAAGCGAGGATTGTTGCCCAGGGCTACTCGCAAATGTTTGGTGTGGACTATACGGATGTTTTTGCCCCAGTAACGCGCATAACTACGTTGCGTGCATTGCTGGCTGTTGCGAGCAAGAATGGACTAGTGCTAAAACAGTACGACGTGAAAACGGCGTATTTGAATGGGACGGTGGAAGAAGAGCTGTTCATGCGTCAGCCACCGGGATTCGCCATACCCGGACAGGAGGAGATGGTGTGCAGATTGAGAAAAAGCATCTACGGATTGCGCCAATCGGCGCGTTGTTGGAATAAGGCTCTGCATGCTGTTTTGACGAAGAAACTGGGATTTCGCCAGTGTACATCCGACTCGTGCCTTTATGTTCGTCTTGTCCAAAGCGAAATGGTGTACCTTTTAGTGTACGTGGACGATCTTTTGATCGGATGCGTGAATGAAGCAGAGATCGACAAAGTGTATCAAGATTTGAAGGTAGAATTCGAGCTGACGTGTCTTGTTCCGGTACGACATTTTTTGGGTCTGGAAATTCAAAAGGAGGACGGCATCTACTCTATGCGGCTTACGGTCTACATCAATAAGTTGGTCAACAAGCTGGGCATGGACAAGGCAGCACCGGTGAAAACACCGATGGATCCGGGGTACCTGTCTGCCAACGATGAAAGCAAACTGTTTCCGGATCATCGTACCGTAGCTTTGTGGGAGCTCTTTTGTATTTGACTGTCAACGCGAGGCTAGACATATCTCTCAGCGTTGGGTTGGTTGGACGAAAGGTAGCTGAACCAAATCAAAGTGACTGGTGTGCTGCTAAGCGGATAGTGCAGTATTTGAAAGCTACTAAGGATCAGAAGCTGACATTCGGACCGGGAAAGGATTGGAAGTTGATTGGTTTTTCGGATTCTGATTGGGTCGGAGATCAGCGAACCAGGCGGTCTACTACTGGTATGATATTTTTCTACGGTGGAGGACCGATATGCTGGGTGAGCAAGGGACAGAATTTGATCGCTCTCTCGTCGTTAGAAGCGGAGTATAACGCACTTACGGTGGCATGCCAGGAGGTTGTCTGGCTCAAGCGGTTGTTCAATGATCTAGGCGAGCCTCAAGCTGATGCGATTACCATCTTCGAAGATAATCAGGGGTGCATCTCCTTTGCGAAGGCTGAGCGATCGAGCGGAAGAGTGAAGCACATTGACACGAAGAAGCATTTCATTCGTGATCTGTGTGAACGGAAGATCATCGTATTGGTGTACTGTCCTTCAAGCGAGATGACTGCTGACGCATTGACGAAGCCGTTAGGACGGCTGATGTTCAACAAATTCATCGAACGTATTGGACTATCGGCTTAATCGAAGTCGGTGGTCATTCAGGAGGAGTATGAGAGTAGAATCACCCCCTAGTATTCTACGCCCTTGTTCATCGATCGAAACAAAAGTGCAGCCACCTATGTTATATTTCGGTTCACCTTGTATTTGCTGCTGCTGTTCACTTTTTACAGTTATCATCCAAACTTTGTATTCGACACAACAAATAAAAGTCATTGTTCCTTTCCTTAAAGTATTTCGCGTGTTTTAATCGTTTTCCGAGTTCTTTTCGTCCCTTTTCCGGTTTCCGGTAGTGCTCTGCTCCTTCATTACAGGCTGAGCGAATGCCTAGCGTTATGATTTTTCAACGTAGGACTATGTTTCTCTTTTCTGTACTGGGTGTTATTTCAAAATTTTGAAAAAGAGATCGTTACCTAAAGTGAAAGGTTTTTGAACGCTTACTCTCGTTCTACTCAACGAAATGACTTCGTTTATACACCATTTGATCAGAAAAACTATTGAGCACTAAAGTTTTTATTAAGTGCCATTAGTATAAGTTGTTTTTTTTAACTTAAAAATTACCTACTTTTGCTCCCATGCAAGTCTGCATATGAACAGGTTGAAAATATGGTTTTCCCTTTCCGGGTCCTTAGAAACGGGTAACAAATAGTGAAATCTGTATTCTCTTTTTAATTTCATTTTTTTATCTTATGTTTAATACATCAATAGCCACACCCTTCAGGTGCAAAATTATTTGCATGCTATGCGATGTTGTCATCGCTAGTATATAGCACGCGAGACGAACCGAAATGATTTCGGTGTTCAACGCTAGCTCTTAGCTGGTTGTTCGAACAGGGGTATGACCACCCGCCACAGTCCGTCTGGTTGTAGTATTGGAGACAGAGTTACCTGCAAGACTGGCCAATCACCAGTGTCCATTTCTACCCACTTCAGTGATAAAAATTTTGGCTACTGAAAACCTCAAGGGCAGGAATACAGGCTTGTGACAACTAAAGTACCAAAATCATCCCATATATCTCGTCGTTAGCATCGATGAGGAGGTTAATAAACTATGATATGGAGTGAATTCAGCACCGCGTCTTGCTGGTCAAATAAACCAGAAATATAAATGGATTTTTCACGCGTATCATTACTACCATCCTTTTCAGGACGACCAATTAAATATTACAATAAAAGATTTTGTGTTCAAGTGAAATTTTCGTGATTTAACCTAAACAACCATTGCATATTATTGTTTGAGGCATCCAGTAGAGAGTGGTAAATTGGACAAAGATCATTAGGGCCGAACTGAAAAACGTAAGAGCTGCAATTTTATCATACATCGTTAGAATTAGCAGTGATGTTTGTACTCTTCATGGATAGAGCTACAATTAGGAATAATTCGTTGAAGACATTGCATGTCACCATGAAACGGAACCAGTTACTGATACGTTCCTCTAAAGCTTGCTTCAGATAGAATTGGAACAAAAACAATTGCCTGTATTTCAGTTATTTATGAATTCAAGATCTTTTTTTATACAAATGTAGCGTTTTCTTCATACTTTTAAGAAGAAATACAGATAAAATTATTCGTCACGGTTTCGAAGGAATTCTCGATTTTTTCCTGTAACACGGCCCATTAGGCGGCGCACACCTTCTTCGTCCATCGTTTTAGCTATCTTATTCCACCAGGTTTTCATCTGATTGATATCTTTGACAACCTTTCCCTTTGCCTTGAGTCTCCTCTTCATGATTGCCCAGTATTTCTCAATAAGGCGGAACTGGGGGCAGTTGGGTGGGTTAAGGTTTTTCGGAACAACCTGGACCCCTTTCTCTGCATACCATTCTTGAACGACTTTGCTGTAATGAAAGCTTGCCAAATCTGGCCAAAACATTACGGGATGGTCTTGGGATCGAATGAATGGCAAAATTCGTTTTTGGAGACACTCTTTTTGGTATAGCTCCGACGTCATTGTATTATGTGTAACGAAAACTTTCGTTTTTTTGCCACAGCTGCAAATGCCCTGCCAAATCATGAATTTTCGTGCAAATTTGTCGGCAAAAACAAATTTAAATTTGGCTGGAACATCCCCCCGAGCCGTTGCCAAGTAAAATTTTTGACCTGGGATTTGCCCGAAGTTAGCCTTGACATAGGTTTCATCGTCCATCAGAAGACACCCGTCGAACTTGGTCAGCACCTGGTCGTATAGTTTCCGAGCACAGATTTTGGCCACACTATTCTATTTTATGGTCCGATTTGGCTGTTTGCTAGCTCGATACGACTTGATTCCTTCCCGGAGTCGAGTTCTCCTCACGGTACTATGGGCAGCACCGAATTTTCTGGCCAAATCACGGTCCGACAGATTGGGATTCCTCTTAATCGTCTTCAAAATCTTACCACGCAGTTTCCGGTCGACAGTTCCACTCCGACGATTGGCTTGAGGCTTCCGAATCGTCAACAATTTTTCGTTATACCGTTTAATAACGCGCCATACGGTATTTCTGGGCAATTTCAGCTGTTTAGCTAGCCTAGATGCAGACCACAATGGATTTTCCAAATAACTGTGCACAATTTTTTCCCTTCTTTCAGCTTCCATGTTGATTGTTTACAAAGTACAGTCGATTTGCGGAATGTCAAAAATACATACGTGAAGCTGACAAAATTCCCGACACGTGGGCGCCAAGAACTTCCAAATCCGTCCACCAGAAGCGCCAAAATATGAGCAAAAGTTTGTTCCAATTCTAAATGAAGCAAGCCTTATGCCATAATTTCGACGAAATAACTCCTTGACCGCTCACGTGGCCACGTCCATGCAACCGTTGGATGTAGGGAAGATTTGGCATCTACCTGAAGAAGACGCTATGAAGCTACGCAGCCTTCAATGGATATCAAAGAAAAAAGGAAATATAAACTCGGAGAGAATAGTTACGCAGAATGCTCTGTTTGGAGTAACGTTTGTATTAAAAAAAAGGACAAAAATTGCCGATTGTTCATGGGTTTACCTTCACCCGTCCAGACTATCTTGCAGCACCAATCATAATAACCCATGAGTCAGCAGCTTGACAGCTCTATCAGTCGTACTCTAACCATGATGGCAAAAACAGTGAAGCAACTCCGTTCAGAAGTGTGCGCGTTCAAAGAACGGCACCCCGCCCCGTTGAAAACGGACATTGTAAGGCACTTTGTGGGCACCGTATACGCACGTTACGGCATTTACAACATCTTGGCACTATTAGACAACAATCAGAGCATCGAAAGAAAGCCCGGTTCCGGACGACCCTGAGCGACAAGAAGCTCCAAAGAATGCTGAAGAGGAAGACCGAGGGACAAGTGGCTACATCGCTGCGTGCGCTCGGCCGTGAAGTCGGTTCACTGGTTTGGGAGCTGCAGGCAACGACGCAGCGGCAGTGGCTGAATAAAATGGTAAACTCGATTTTCCCGGCAAATTGCGACGTGGCGGTGGGTATGGACGACCAGACCTATCTCATCCTGGATGGCAACGACTGGCAGGGCACTTCGAATTTTACTTCCCCCACGAAGGAAGTGAGCTCCGAGGTGAGGTTTATTCCACACACCAAGATCCCCAAGAAGGTGCTGCTGTGGCTGACAATCAGCGAGATGGGGATGTCGAAGCTGCTCTTCTTTCGCTAATGACTGGCCGTGAACGGGGGAATTTAGAATACCAAATGCCTGCCGGAAGTAACGTCGTTCATCAAGAAATACCATAAGGGTGAAGACGCGGTGTTCTAGCTGGATCTGGCGTTGGCCCACTACTCGAAGCGATCGTTGGAGGAGATGGAGAGGCTGAATATCGATGTGGTACGCAAGTCAGTGAACCCACCCAACGTCCCGTCAAGAATTTCTGGGCCAAACATGTTGACGCAAAAAATTCAGGAGGAATTGATAAATAAAACGAAAAGAAAATTCAAATACATGCCTACACGCATGTTTTCGTCGACCATGGCAAATGTTCCGGGGCACTGCCGGAAGGCCGCTCTTAAGGGCGTAGATTTTTTTGCAAGTAAGCATAAATAATAACCTCTCATGGGAAATTTATCAAAATTATTTACCTGTCTTAGCTTTTCTTTATCACCATTTGAAAACAGTCCATTTTTTTATGGGAACGTTACATAAAATAACTTTTTTTTTAATGTCAAAAAAGCGCCATTACTGGGTGTCTTAAAAGAGAACGATAGAGACATTGTGAGAAATTCATGTCTCAACATTTGAACATATTTTCGGAACTTTAAAGCGTCACAATATATCATAAAGCGATTACAGACTTCGACAACGCACAAAACTTGATCAAAACAAACAATAAAGCTATTTCTGGAGTTGTAACAAAATAAATTTGATCAACTGGATGCCATTATGGAAATAGCCCATCCGAATTGTAGATCACAGCCGCTGAAATGTTCCGGAGAACATAGCGAGTAACTTTTTTAGAATGTCAAATTTTGCCTTCCGGCATACGTTTTAAGGTTTCAGGTAGACGGCACCAAACAGAAAAAAAATAATGAATGTTAACAAGCGCGTAAAAGTTCCCCTCGTTTAATTCCAAGCCAAAGGAGGTGTAATCAACGGAATTGTTTGCAATCTGTTATGCGCCATACAACAATGTTTGCAATCTTCCATACAACAAGCTAGATTCAGGCGTTATATGGCTTAACTGTACACGAAATTTCCCATTATTTCCTGCCAAATCTAGCATTCCCTTTATGTACATTAAATAACGCAGAAAATTCAATGTTTATTTTAATCTGTGCATGGTCGGTCTCCCCCGGTGGGATACCATCGTCGCAATTGGTTTGGCATCCAACATAGCTTCTTGAATGATAGCCTAGTGGCATAGTGTCACATAAGCGAAACACACGTCAACGCTACGAGACACCAGGCTCGCTGGAACCGCTTTTCAAACAGTCACTTCCGGTTCACTTCCAATCAATAAAAAAAAAAGTTTGGCATTTGGCCCATTATATGCATTCCGCCGATTGAGAACCACCCAAAATATAAGAAAACACCTAGAGCACAAAAAACGAATTACAGCAATCACGCAATTATGGTAGGACTTTCTGATATGATTATAAAGAACGGCTCTTGAAAGATTATATAATTACCCAATTTTCATTTAATTACTGTAATTTTGTTTCACCTATCTGATCGAATATTGGAATGTTGGATTACGCCAAAACGACGTAGCAAAAGAAAAACACTTCACTTTCGAAGCACGGGTTGCTTCGATTCTCAGCTGCAATAAAATTATGCATCATATTTAAAAAAATAGTTTCTGAAACAAGTTAAAGTTATCCAAATTGACGAAATGACTACCACTACCTTTAGGAATGCTTTGTTTTATCCGTATGCTATGTCGAAGTCTGTACGGTTGATATTCAGTCAACCTGTGCTCGTTTTCCAGTAAAGACGCTCATATTCACCAGGGATTTTGAAAAGAACTGTCGTTAATTCTTTTATTGGTTCCGTAATACTTCACGGTCGAACAATATTAATGTTTCATCAACGACCAATATTGAGTACAAAATGACTACATCCAAACAACGACAAGTTCCTCCATAGCAGCATCGCTGTTATAAGCAATACAAAAGAGTTTTTAGCACGGGAAAACAAAATAATCCAGTACACTTGTAGTTGATTGTTTTAACAAATCCTTTATGTCAATTGCCGCTCGGGGTAGCAGAGTCCTATTTGATTCTTCGGGTTGTCGAAAGCATCCACGCACAAACCAGTAGCCAGCAATGCAGCAAAAGGATCAAGTTTTGTGTTGAAAAGGGCTGTCCATGTCGTCAGTACTCAAACAATTCTGTGATTTATTCTCGTAATCCTAAACAACCAGTAGGAAGGGGAACAATCACCATCGGATTTGAAATTTTATGAAGGATTTATTTACGTTCCGGTTCTTTATTTCTAGTTTGTTCCTGGTAAACAAGCACACGGTGAAAATATGGAGTAAGTCTGTGTGCAGCTGGAGTGGGCAGAGTCTGGAAATTTTATTTCTATGCTGAATGCATTCAGATGGTTCTTTTGTTTGAAGAATTTTACGCTATCGAATTATACATTTGAAAATGAAACCGAACATAGGCTTATTTTGCATGTGTGAAATTTGAAGCTCTTGAATGATCGAAAAGCTTTTGTTATTCTGTCATGGGATTGAACACTGCAATATCAACGTTACAATAAAACGTTATGATAAAATGATTGCATGAGAAATTATGAAGAAAATAGTTCTTCAAAACATTGCTCAGAAATTGAGCTGCTTTTTTTAAACATATAGTCAACACATAAAACATAAAAGCAGCAATCATATCAAATTCATAATCCTACATATCCCTGAAATATCTTTATTCGTAAGCCGCTGATTGTTATGCATTTGTGCCTGAGAAGATGTTGTAAATGAAGCTTTGTAAAACAAAACTATGCAATAAAAAAATCTTCCTTTTTGTCTGGAAACTTCTAATGTCATACAAAGAATTATAGAAGTTGTCCTAATATGAAGCAAATTAAATTTCAGAAGGACATGAGAAATAAAAACGTCATGATTTCATGTACACAGATAAAAAGAAACATTATATTTTCTGCGTTCTCTAAAGCACATAGACAATAGATTTGGCAGAAAATGATGGAATATTTCATGTAAGTTAAAGCCAGATAACGCTTGAATCAAGCTTGTTGTAAGAAAAACTGCAAACATTGTTGTTTCGTGCATAAAAGATTGCAAACAATTTCGTAGTTTACGCCTCCTTTGGCTTGTAATTAAACGAAAGGAAATTTTACGCGCCTGTTATTTTTTTTTGTCTAGGAACAATATCTTCAACCTCTTTGATGGTACGTGAACAATGTTGTTGATGGAGAATCACAATTACTTATGAAAAAGGGTTATTTGCATGTGAAGAAAAATAATCTTTGACATTGCATTCAATTTGTCTTAAAAACTTCGTCACTTGAAAAAATGCTCATCAGGAGAATTTGGAGGAGTTTTGACAACAACAAGTTTTTCAAAAAGTGTGAACATTCCCTTCAACTTACCTTTTGAAACTAAGAAGATTGAACGTATAGTTTTGTAGCTGTTTGTTTGAATGATAAATAAAAAAACCGTGTTTTTTTTCCTACCATTTATTGAGCTGTTTTGTCTAGCATTTATCATGAGTATATTAATAGTTTGTTTTTTTATATGTTTAAAATTACACCTTTTGTCCTTATCAATATGTTTTAACATGATTATGAAAATTCAATACTTCGTCAGTTGAAAATTGTTGGCAGCAATTTGATAATCCGAAATTGGAAACATGGCTGGGCAGCACAGTGGTTACCCGTTCTGCTTACTGAGCAGATGGACGAGAGTTCAATTCCAGGCCCGTCCCCTTCCTTGCCAACCCCCTTCGTATTCTTCATATGTCACATAACAGAATGATATTTGAAAATGTGAAGAAAGATTAGTATTTTCCATTTAATTCCAACTACCTCTATTACTTATCTAGATCTTATCTGGGGCTGACAGTCGAGTATTCGTACATTAGTACACTGAATATTTATTTTCGTAAAATAGCTTTCACGCGCTTCGTAAACATGGATTTTGTACATAGAACAAATGTCTCGTATATTGTATGAAACATTCATATCGCTTTTTATCTGGTGAAATGCTATCGTTACACCTTTTTGTAAAATGCACAAAATGAACTTCGTGATGACCAGCCAATCGCTGCTTCTCTTTTATACCGCGCTCATGCACGATGGTGTTTCTGCTGGTATAGGCGGAAATAATTTATCTATCCCAAAATAAAAATCAAAGCACTGTCGTGAGCTATAACTTCATGCTCATTGATCAAAATTGTTCTCAGGAATCAGCGTGGCCTAGTGAGATCAACCACGGATTTAGAATCAGAACTTTCCAAATATTCAGGTTCGAACCCCATGTCTGAAACAATAAAAAAAAAGCTGGAAAATTCCACGTGATTGCGCTTTTTTTGTCAATTACATTTTGAGTCGATAAAGTAGATCTGTCAGTCCTTCATGCAACCACCAAAGGGACGTTTCTTTTTTATTTGTGACAAAATATTTATAGCTCTTTGCATTGTTTCCGTACAATATACGAATGTTCTTTCTGTGTCAACAAAAGCTTCGTGCTTTTGACAGTTGCGCGTGCAATTAATTACGAATGTATCTTCATAAAAAGAACAAATCAGTTTCGTTGCTGAAAACACGAAAACACGAAAAAACGATTTTGTAAAATAAACTAAACTTAAGCCTTTAGGACGCCAACACTGGGGTGAGAATGTTCACCGGCTTTAGACTGTAAGTCTTCTATTGTTATGACCACGTGTGTAGTCACGGCTATCAGGGTCTATCCGGGTGAAATTGAATATTTATCGGACTCACTTCTCTAAATTGTTCCAACCGATAGAAAAATTCCAAAAGAAGATGGTGGAAAGGAATGTACGATCATAAAAAAAACTATAAATCAGAAATTACAACAGAAAAAGCTACATGAAGTTTTATTTTACTTTAAACCATGATTATCAGGTGGTAATAAAATGGAAGGAAATGAAAAATAGCGCACCTTCCGACTCAGGGTACTGTCCAGATTGTTCTGCTCAGCGTGTTTGAGGGGATAATTTGGCGCCGCTCCTCCGAGCTCAGCTGAAGAAGTTGGTGCAATTTCAGTCGGATGCACTCGATTCGGTGTGTCTACGTCTCCATCGACGTCTCTGAAGTATCAGCACCATCCGCACTACAGCCGCATAGTCGAACAGCTCATTAGACGGCAGTTTTCGGCGGGTACAACTGCACTGCTTTCTTGGTTCGCACTACCGGACACTTTTCCAATGTTGGCGCAATGTCGACACGAATAAGAGATTGATCCATGGGTTCGTCCCCCTTTTATACCAGATACAGTACTGGCTTTGGGGTCCAAACTAGGCGATGACGTGGATATCGGATGTCATCGCAATGGATGATGTTAGCCGTCAGTTGGTGTCAGGGGGTATGGGATTAGAGGAAAATTGGCATCTGACACCAAGGGAATGGGAGTGGAATAGGATGTAAAGGAAATTCTATTTAATTTTAATATAGGCTTTGTGCACAAATTACGTAACGCATGAAGGGGAGGGAGGGGGGTTGAGCAACCGTTACTTATTGTGACATATGGGGGAGGGGGGGTATTAAAATCGCTACGTTACAAAATACCCAATTTGAAATAAAAAATCAAAAGTGAATAACTAATTTCCATTATTAAAATTTCCTATGTGCCAAACAAAGTAGCAAGTAGTAAGAAGAAAAGGGTAAATTAATGCTAGTTAAGAACTATGTTTTAAAATTCTGGGAAAACCCCACGTTCAAAACGTCAAATGAAAAGTTTCAATCCATATTTTGAAGACAAATTATCGAAACTGAGCAAAAATTTTTTTTTTTTTTTGTATTATTAATCACATTTGCCGTAACTGAAATACTGCACCAATTATCGCCATAGTTTTAAATGTTGGTTCCTTTGATGGCCAATCGCATGTGTTTCTTATAAGAGTGGCCATAAAAGAAACACATTTATGGCCAAGTGGTGCAAGAAATCTGAAATTTTAAGAAAAATGGATTAAGCCTATCTATTGATTTCCGACCAAATTCTAAAGATTCGATAAATGGAGACTCACAATTCAAATGTGATCTACTAAACGAAAAGTATCTTATGACGATTTGAATCAAAAATTTGTGCTATTTTCCATAAATCGTACATCTACACGCTGAGAAATATATTGTTCCGTATATAATCAACACGGATTACCTATAATTTTTATTTATTCAAACAATACCGATTTTATTTTTGAACCAACAACATTTTGTTTGATTCTAAAGCGCTGCAAAGGAGGCTTTTATTCGACCAAAGCTGTTAAATTGAAAAATAAAATATTGTTTTTTATATTAGAACCATTGAAATAATAAGAAATTAAGATAAATTTTTAGTTGATTGTTTATTCTACAAAATTATTTTGTTGAATCAATAATGATTTCTGTTAAACATATTAATTGACTAACAATATTGATGTAGAAGGAGATGTTCGCTCATCACCATGAGGCACCAAGAGTGAACAACAATGTTTTTGGCTAGAATGAAAGATATGAAGAGAAAGTTTTGATAGTTCCGCTAGTGTGCGGCAGGATTGGAAATGTAACAGATGTTTTTAGGAAAATTGAGCGAAAAGGGCATGTATACAGTGGTACTCGAACCAAGGACATTTTTGCCTAACATCCCACTGCGGGGTAGGGTGAAGGAGCACGGACTAAGTCCGCCACTTCAACAGGCAAAAATGTCCGGTTGGAAGACGCTCATGTACCACTGTGGCTTGTATAGTTATTCTAGCGATCTATTGTGTGCACTCTGTTTACTGGTGCGCACATGGGAGAGGAACTCTCTCCTTTAGTGATCGTCAGTCGGTGCGAATCAAAACAAACCCAAAAAAGGAGAGAGTTCCTCTCCCATGTGCGCACCAGTAAACAGAGTGCACACAATAGATCGCTAAGAATAAACTATACAAGCCACAGTGGTACATGAGCGTCTTTCCATGCGTCAATTTTTGCCTGTTGAAGTGGCGGACTGGTTCCGTCGCTACAACCTACCCCGCAGTGGGATGTTAGGCAAAGATTGACGTCCATGGTTCGAGTACCATTGGATACATGCCCTTTCGCTCAATTTTCAAAAACATCTGTTAATTTTCCTACCTGCCGCACTCTGACGGACCTTTCAACACTTTCTCTTCACATCTTTCATTCTAGCCAAAAACATTGTTGTTCACTCTTGGTGCCTCATGGTGATGAGCGAACATCTCCTTCTACATCATAATCGTTACTCCTCGCACGGAGAATATATAACATAACAATTAATGTATGTGAAACCATAAATGGTGGTAACCATTAATTATACTGGTGGGGACCAGTATCGCATCGCTTCACGGTGTTTCTCTCCGAGGTCTCTACGTTGGAGACGACGAGAAAAACTTTAGTGATCGTTAGTCGGTGCGAATCAAAACAAACCCAAAAAAGGAGAGAGTTCCTCTCCCATGTGCGCACCAGTAAACAGAGTGCACACAATAGATCGCGAGAATAACTATACAAGCCACAGTGGTACATGAGCGTCTTCCAACCGGACATTTTCGCCTGTTGAAGTGGCGGACTTAGTCCGTGCTCCTTCAACCTACCCCGCAGTGGGATGTTAGGCAAAAATGTCCTTGGTTCGAGTACCACTGTATACATGCCCTTTTCGCTCAATTTACCTAAAAACATCTGTTACATTTCCAATCCTGCCGCACACTAGCGGAACTATCAAAACTTTCTCTTCATATCTTTCATTCTAGCCAAAAACATTGTTGTTCACTCTTGGTGCCTCATGGTGATGAGCGAACATCTCCTTCTACATCATAATCATTACTCCTCGCACGGAGAATATATAACATAACAATTAATGTATAACAATATTGGATTCGATAAAAAAAAAATTGTTGTTTCAAATATATGATTGCATTAAACTAAAACAAAGTGTGGTTTGATTTAATACACAAAAAATGTTGATTCTAATCATTGCGTTCAATCACCCAATTCATGCACTAATATTATGCATTGCATAACATACTGTTGCAATCTTTTAACTAGATTTAAGTTATATGAACAAAACTTTTTACTTTTTTGTGTTCTCAAAGTTCTCTGCTTTAAATAATTTAAAGACTTTTTAGTAACGTTGTTGAACTAATACTTTTAACAGTTTTAAGAACATCCAGTAACCTGAATAAATGCAGTACAGCGAGTGCAATATTTTTCGTAATCTTTATAGCTTAAAGTTACTTAAATGAAATTAATTGACTAATGTTTGCAATCTTTACTAATTTCAAGTTACTCAAATGAGAATTAAATATAAAAACAACAACAATAACAGTTTTTGTGATGATTTCATCACAATTGAGAAATGGGGGGGGGGGGGGGTCCGTGAGCGTACGTAATTAAAGGGGGGAGTCTGGTCGCGTGTTACTTATTGTTACATAGGGGAGGGAGGGGGTCCAAAATCCCGTTTTTTTGCGTTACGTAATTTGTGCACAAAGCCATACTTCAGGTTTGTTTATGACCGCAAATTCAGTACCAAATATTTACATTTATTAAATATATATACAAAAACCTCGAAATATATTAGAAATGGTGGTGGAATGGAACAAAATAATTATTGGAAGCTATTTGAAAGGTTACAAGACTGAACGTATGCCCATATTGAGTAATCCAAAGAATTCAAGTCCGGGCTGCTAGGAGGCCAAATGTCCTCTGGCCAAAATTCCATGTTTTCCTTCAGCCACGCTTGAGTCCTTTTTGACCTCGGTGTTAACTTTTAATTCAGCCTTGATAAATAATGGAGGCATTTTCAAGCCATTGGACGCAAGTGTGTGTGTGTGTGTGTGTGTGTGTGTGTGTGTGTGTGTGTGTGTGTGTGTGTGTGTGTGTGTGTGTGTGTGTGCAATCTAATACTCATTGGCCGGCAATGGTATTATGGAAGAAATCTGTTTAAAACAATCCCTCAAGTGGCCATTGCAAGCAGCTTTAATCCGAGAGCTAGAAAGTGATAGATCTACTGCAGAAACCCACTTTTTCTTCATGTCGCCCACAGATTTGCCCTCCTTGGGGTGCTTCCGTAGTAATAGCTCAGTATTTTCCGATCGATGTGCATATGCAAAACGTAAACGAGTCATTCTACGCCACGGTGTGGCGCATGGCTGCAAAGCACCTCCATTTCGCAAAAAAAAATGTTGACGTTTCCGTTTAAACCGCTGCCAGACTGTTTAATGGAGGCTACAATTCGATTTTGATGTTCGTGAGATTGTTGCAGTGCACCATTGGGCATCAATGCAAAATGTTCGTAGACGACATGGACGACGTTAGACTGGCACGCGAAGATTGACGGCACAGTAAAAGCACGAAAGAGGCCCGCAGTGCTCGTACGGAGGCACAACTTGCCAAAAACTATTTTTTCGAGGAAGCAGAGGGTGTTCTGTACGAGCCTCGAGAACCGATTAGCGTGTGATTTCGGTAAGTTTTTTTTCCGTGACCGCAATCTTTGAACGGCGTTTTCTCGAAACCAGGTTTTTCAAATTGGCATTAGTGATTGCGAAAAAAGAAGTATCGCACAGCATTTATTTTGTATTATTCTGCATTTATTTTAAGCTATTCCGCATAGACTGCGGACATGAAGAGAAGATCCATTTTATTTTATTAAGATCGAATTTTATTTTAAGTCTTCATGTTCTAATGTCGCCAAGATCGTAGACTATTTAGAATAAGAAACCCTCTCGAGTAAAATTTTTTTCTTGATTTTATGATTTCACATAAAAATTTAGGCCAGGATATTTAACGCCAATTTTTCTGTCAGTAGAACATGAGAACACATCAATAGAGATTAGCAATTTCCAATTAATTCCAACAACCTCTATTGCTTATTATGACAGATACGCGTATTTCGTCTAAAATGTGCAGACTTTTTCAGTGTCGTGTACTAATACTAGATTAATAGAAACCCTTCACCGCCTGCTGTATGCATACTATTTTCCAAATACAAACACTTGTAACTACATTTAAAAAATTTTACCTAACCTATCCTGGGTCACAAAAAAAAAATCGATAAATATTTTTGATTAGGGCCTAATTGACAAACGTAAACAATGGCTTATTCCGTAAATTTCTCGTATTACGAAATCTACCCATGCAAGCTTTAAATTCTATCCATTAGAAGGACTCTTCTTTTCTCGAAGTGGCTGTAGTAGATTAATGAGGCAAGTTTCCAACCGTAGATGGTACGCAGCACCTTCCGTTCAAAGACTCCAAGGGCGCGTTGGTCCTCCACTAGCAATGTCCACGTTTCGTGGCCGTAGAGAACTACCGGTCTAATGAATGTCTTGTAGATAGTCAACTTAGTGGTTCGGCGAACTTTGTTCGATCTTAGCGTCCTTCGGAGTCCAAAGTAGGCACGATTACCAGCAATAGTGCGCCTTTTTATTTCTCTGCTGGTGTGTCATTATCGGCGGTCACCAATGAGCCCAGATACACGAATTCGTCTACTACCTCGATTTCATCACCGTCGATCTGAACTCGTGCTAGGAGGCTAACATTGTCTTCTCGTGAGCCTCTTCCCTTCATGTATTTTGTTTTCGACGCATTTATCACAAACCCAATCCTACCAACTTCAGCCTTAAGTCTGATGTACGTTTCCGCCATCGTCTCAAAGTTACGTGCTACGATATCAACGTCGTCGGCGAAGCCAAATAGTTGGACAGACTTCCTGAAGATCGTTCCACTCGTGCCTATCCCAGCTCTTCCAATAACTCCTTATAATTATACCTAACCTTATAATTTTTTAGCAGCGGGTGTTCCGCTGCCTCGGTTTTGTTGCCGTTTAGGTACTAAGTTGAAGAGCCATGTGTACCCATTACTTTGGTCTTTATTTAATAGATTTGTGTTATGTTGCTTCAATTTTAATTTTTGAACGTTTTCTATAGAATAAATAACCGACGGATGAATTGTAGCTTAATCATTATTCCAATGATAACTTTGAACTACATCCTGAGATGCGAAAGAACAATTTTCTGTAATTTCCAAAATTAAAATTCTTGTAATGATGATATTGTTCCAAAACTAGGCAGCTTAGTTTTTGGAAGGAATAAGTTGATTATTTTTCTAACTTCTCGTTTAAATATTCTACAAATTCGTCAACTGTCTTCAATAATATTTCAATATAACATTTTTCTGTATTAGCCAATTGTTCGGGAGAAATTTCAGACAAGTAAAACTTCTCAAAGTTTTAACAAAATCAGAAATTCAAAAAGTTCAATATCCTCGGAGATAGAAATATTTTGACCATGACGATAAACTACACAATAAATTTCCGAAATCTTGCAAAATAAAGACAATGGCAAAGTGTTGCCATGAAAATATCCGAGCAGGAGCAAATAACTTGATAACTGGCATTATTGGCATTCAAGACCGGTGCATAAGAGGTAAAATACCTGAGGATAATACCATAAAAATGTTCCCACAAAGCTTTGTAAATACCAAATTGAAGTAAGACAATATCAAAATAGTACCTCTCAGGTATTCTCATTGACACATTATGAAAGCAACATAGCAGTCAGTTTTCTTCAATGGCCATCACGACAGATATGATCGAAATTTTAATGTTGTCTGGCGATGTTAACAAAACAATTAAGTTGAATTGTAAAACGACAAGCAACAGCAATATGAGAAAGACTACAGTCGTAAATGTTTCGTCGAGTTAAATTCCAGTACACCACGTCGCTCTAGTTCTGATTGTACTAGAACAATAAGGTGCGCGATGATTTTCTGATCATGTTTTTTGTACAGTTTCACGTAATTAGTATGAAAAATCCCAGCCCTGCCTACGACAAAGACAGAGCGGAGCAACAAAAATTGATGTTAAATCAGCATGACGCTTTAGTGTGGTAACTGAACACAATACCTTTTATCAATGGAGTGCACCAGAAGATCTAACAATTGATCAAAGGCGAAACAAACCAAAAAACAAAAAGTGAAAAAAAATCTATTTAGGGGAAGACATAAAACGCTCCGAGTAAAAGAATTTCCGGAACACGATTCGAATCAGAGTAGATAGCATCGATTTGACCTCAACTATGGATGGAAAGGGTACAGAAGAATAGTTTTTCAATCGACGATTCTCTTTTTCAGTTCTGCCTTTGATTAATGCAAGGTTTCGTTACATCGGTTCCGTTTTTTATTGTAGTTGCACTTACGTTTGTGTAATAGACGTAGTCGAACGTAACGGTGTGGTTGTGCCGAGACAATATCAGTCCTTTGTGACGAGTGACCGGTATTGGTTTGCAGCTTACGTAGATAAAAAATGTTGCCAGTTGATATTGACTGCATGTAAGTCTACCTTAAAAGAATGGATTGTGGATGTGAGTAGATTTTTCCTGAGTCAACCTTGCTGTCCAGCGCTCCATTTGGAATATGTATGTGACGGCAGCTAAGGGTGACTTTTTCGTAGAACAGAAAATAGTGAGTTGATATAGAGTGGAAAGCAAACATTTTTCCGAATGCAACTTTCGATAGTAATTGATTGAAATGTGGGGTCACCTCTTTACTGACCTGCGTTGTATTTCAACTGCTCTTTCTGGAAATTGTTGGAAAGTTCATTTTAACCACAGAACTGTTGTCCGTTTTAGCAGATCTGAACATTGAGCATAGATGCAACATTTATTAACCAAAGAAATACAAGAAAAGTAGCCATGCTTTTTTATTATGCTGTTCCAAGTCTACAGGGTCATCAATTTTACTCAATGTTGAGTCATTGTTGCCTCGGTTTTGCCAAAAGTGGAATCACTAATATATGAGTAAATGTAACTGGGATTGACAAGTCGACATACCTAAGACATCGAATCAGATGGATGTTATAGATATGCTGACTTTTCAATTCGAGTTACACTCCTCTTTTGCCAACTACGAATCAAAAATAACTCCAAATTGAAATAAAATGATGGCCGTGAACTGCTCTTTTTCTGGGAAAACAGTTACGAACAAACCTTGCAATTATTTTCAATTTATTACATATTAACATTTACATTCGCATATCTATAAAAATACGGATTTTTTATTGATTCACATAATTCTTTGAAATTTTTCACATTTTTTCTGTTAAATTTGACTGACATACCGAGAAAAAGCTTATTTCAGCAAATTGAATCGTTTACGTAGTCAAATCAACTCGTTTGAAACGTGTTTTGTTACTTACCAACACTCTTTAAAAGGTAATGACACAGAGTTCATTAAACAGCTTGCTACTACAAGTATTTGATTTGGGCGGCCTTGGTGGTTGCTGATGTCATAACTCCTCACTACGTCACTGCTCTTCTAATACCCGATTCATTTAATATCTGGATGAAAAAGATCATCTCTATCTAGCAAATGGTATGAGAAAAATAAAACATTTGAGCAGTCAAAATAAAAGTTTTCTTATTGCATATTTAAGAAAACACACAAACATCTCTGATTTCGTTTTGTTTTGATTGAGTGGCGAACTTTTCGTTGGTAGACTCAATTACTTTGGTTTATGGAGCCGATAATTCATTATCCATAGAGCTATGAAAAATCATGGACGAAAACGGCTTTCCCGGGAAGCTCACAAGAATGATTAGAGCAAGGATGGACGGTGTACAAAGCTGCGTGAAGAATTCAGGTGAATAGTCCAGTTCATTTAAATCTTGCCAGGGACTTCGGCAAGGTGATAGACTTTCCTGCCTTCTGTTCAATACCGTCCCAGTAGGTGTTATGCGACGAGCCGGGCTTAACAGCCGTGGTACGATTTTCACGTGAGCCAGCCAATTTGCAGATTGAACTTTTATACTAGAAATTTGGATATAACTTTTGCATTAAAAAAGATGGAAAAAGTTGCCGATTTTTCATGGGTTTACCTTCACCCGCACTGTCGAAAATACCCATGCAGCATCAATCATAGTAACCAATGAGTCAACAAACAAAATTTGACAGCTCTATCAGTCGAACTCTAACCATAGAGGCGAAAAAAGTGAAGCAACTCCGGTCAGAAGTGTGCGCTTTCAAAGAACGGCACCCCGCCGCGTCGAAAACGGACATCGTGCGGCTCTTTGTGGACGCCGGATACGCCCGTTCCGGCATCTACAACATCTTGGCACTATTAGACAACAATCAGAGCATCGAAAGAAAGCCCGGTTCCGGACGGCTGACGACCCTGAGCGACAAGAAGATCCAAAGGATGCTGAAGAGGAATACCAAGGGCAAAGTGGCTACATCGCTGGGTGCGCTCGGCCGGGAGGTCGGTTCAACCGGCCAAGCAGTGAAAAAGTACCTGGCGAACATGAACATACATATCAGGAAGCGGGAGTCACGTCCACTGGTTTTGGAGCTACAGGCAATGACGCAGCGGCAGTGGCTGAGTAAGATGGTCGATTTTCCCGGAGAATCGTGACGTGGTGATGGATGACGAGACCTTTTTCACCCTGGATGGCAACGGCTAACAGGGCACTTCGTTATTTACTTCCCCAACAAGGTGAAATTAATTTCACACACCAAGTTCCCCAAGAAGGTGCTGCTATGACTGACAATCAGCGAGAAGGACATGTCAAAGCTCTTCTTTTGCTCTGGACTGGCCGTAAACGGGGAAATTTATAGTACAAAATGCCTGCCAGAAGTTGCGTCGTTCATCAAGAAATTCCATAAGGGCAAAGACGCGGTGTTCTGGCCGGATCTTCCGTCGGCCCACTACTCGAAGCGATCGTTAGAGGAGATGGAGCGTCTGAATATCGATGTGGTACCTAAGTCGGCGAACCCGCCCAACGTCCCCCTGCTGCGTCCCGTCGAGAATGTCTGGGCCAACCTGAAGCGTAAGATCTACTCCAATAATATTGTAGCAAAAACTGAGACGGAATTGATAAATAAAACAAAGAAAGAACTCAAAACATGCCTACACGCATGTTTTCGTCCGCCATGGTGAATGTTCCGGTAAACTGCCGGAAGGCCGCTCGCAAGGGCGTAGAATTTTTTTTGTAAGTCAGCTTAAACAATAACTTTCCATGGGAAATTTATTACAAGCAATTATCTGTCTTAGCTTTTCTTTATCACCATCCAAAAATAAGGTGATTTTTTTTAATGCTTACGTTATGTCCTAATGTAAGCTCTTATGGAACGTTGAATGTATTGATAAATTATTGTGAGTATTTCTTGCAATATAAATTATTTTGTTCAATATATGTTGCATTTGTTGCCGGGTATATTTAACAGCCAATTGAAATTTACGTAACTATTAATAAAGGGTGATACGGTCAAAATTTGGTCAAGGGAAAACGCGTGTAAATCGGTGAAATCGTTTATTTAAAAAATCAAATTAAATTTCTTTTTCAAGTTCAATTAGTATAAAATTCAGGAAAAATATTCAGTTAGGCTTCTGCTTTTCCAAATCCGAATTGCCCGGCCTTACGCTTGACCCCTGCCATCAGATTTTGTACAGCCACCTTGTCCACCTTCTTCGCCGCAGAAAGCCAGTTTGCCTTGAACTGCTGCTCGTCCTTAGCAGTTTGTTTGATCTTCTTTAGGTTCCGCTTGACAATAGCCCAGTATTTCTCAATTGGGCGGAGCTCTGGCGTGTTGGGAGGGTTCTTGTCCTTGGGAACCACCTGCACGTTGTTGGCGGCGTACCACTCCATGGCCTTTTTACCGTAATGGCAAGATGCCAAATCCGGCCAAAACAGTACGGAACAACCGTGTTTCTTCAGGAAAGGCAGCAGACGTTTATTCAAACACTCTTTCACGTAAATTTCTTGGTTGACAGTCCCGGAAGCTATGAAAATGCTGCTTTTCAAGCCACAGGTACAGATGGCTTGCCAAACCAGATATTTCTTTGCGAACTTTGACAGTTTCGTGTGCTTGAAAATATCTGCTACCTTTCCCCTTCCTTTTGCCGTATAAAACTCCTGTCCCGGAAGCTGCTTGTAGTCGGCTTTGACGTAGGTTTCGTCGTCCATTACCACGCAGTCAAACTTCGTCAGCATCGTCGTGTACAGCCTCCGGGATCGCTCTTTGGCCGTCGTATTTTGTTTATCATCGCGATTTGGAGTCACTACCTTCTTGTAAGTCGATAGTCCAGCTCGTTTTTTGGCTCGATGCACGGTTGTAGACGATACACCCAGCTTATTTGCGGCATCTCGGAGAGATAGGTTAGGGTTTCGCTTGAAACTACCGGCAACTCTCTTTGTCGTCTCAGTGGCTTCCGGTTTTCGATTTCCCTCCGATCCAGACTTTCTGGCTGTCGACAAACGTTCCCCAAACACTTTAATTACATTTGTAACGGTTGATTTGGCAACTTTTAGCGATTTTGCCAACTTTGCGTGCAAGTAGCTCGGATTTTCGCGATGCGCGAGCAAAATTTTGATACGCTGCTCTTCTTGCTTGGACGGCATTTTGACAACTGAAGAGTGAATTCCAAAATCAAAATAGGAGCAACATTCTACACACACACACACCTTCAAAATGAGGGGTGTTCAGGTTTTTTAAATGCAAAATTGAAAGAAATACGTCAAGTTGATATTGACCAAATTTTGACCGTATCGCCCTTTATCTGAAATATTCTAGAATCTGTATGTGTGCAACGTTAATCATACATGCAAAAGAAAGGATGCTCTTGGGGCCATTCACAAGTTTGGACTGATTCAAACCAACAATAAGGATGCTGTTGGAACCGCTCACACTGTTACTTGCAAAGCGACAATTTTTATGCCTGAAAGAGCTGCATGAGAAATTTTGGAGAAAGCAGACTTGTTAGTCCTAAAAAGTACTCCTCAATAAGCATTGCTTTACCAACGCCACAGTGAGCAAAAATAGAACCAGAATCCCATTAATTTAGACGGCGCAGGGTTGGAGTCCTAAAAAATAGCTTTTCTTATGGGAAAATGCGGGAATTCGAATGGTGTTGATCTCATTTAGGGTTGACCACAGTGAGTGTCCCATTTTACCAATTTCTCCCCTCAGTTTGAATGCAAACTAGATTTATTACCCAAAAACAAAACTTGGTGCTATTATATTGAACCCAAATTCACTGTAACTTTGCAAAAAAAACCTGGAAAACTGAATGGAACAGATTTCACTTTGATCGGATGCCAGGAAATGGTCCATTTGGCCCATTTAACCCGATTCTCCCCTCATACTTGAATATGCTAATGTTCCATGCCGTTCTGAGGATCGGCGCTAGTAATATTGGTAAACTTGCACTGTATTTGAAAATGTCCGGTAATTCGAATGGTGAAGGTTTCGCTTAGGGTTGACCTAAGGAAAGGGTCCATTTTACCCGATTTCCCCTCATAGATTCATAAACTCATATACCATGTGGTTCTGAAGATTGGTGCTAGTAATATTGCTCTCGCTTGCATTGTACTTATGTAAAAATATCAGGAAAATCGAATGGGGAGGGTTTCGTTAGCGTTGACCTTAGTAAAGGGTCCATTTTACCCGATTTCCCCTCATACTTGAATAAATTAATGTACCATGCGGTTCTGAAGATCGGCGCTAGTAATATTGCTCTCACTTGCACTGTAAAAATGTCCGGAAATCGAATAGTGAAGGTTTTGTTTAAGGTTGACCTCAAAAAAGGGTTCATTTTACCCGAGAGATGGAAAATCTTATAATAAATCCAATGCTAAAATAACACTCTTTCAAACCGTATGGTATATGAGCTATTTTTCATGTTTGAGGGGAAATCGGGTAAAATGAACCATTTTATGAGGTCAACCCTAAACGAAACCTTCACCATTCGATTTTCCTGCTATTTCTACATAAGTACAGTGCAAGTGAGAGCAATATTACTAGCGCCGATCTTCGGAACCGCATGGAACATTAATTTATTCAAGTATGAGGGGAGAATCGGGTTAAATTGGCCAAATGGACTACTTCGTGGCATTCGATCAAAGTGATTTTTTTTGCAAATTTTCAGTGCATTTGGGTTCAATACAATAGCACCAAGTTTTGTTTTTGGGTAATAAATCTAATTTGCATCCAAAATGAGGGGAGAAATGGGTAAAATGAGACACTTACTGTGGTCAACCCTATTTTTCAGGACGCTATTTTTCAGGACTGCGAAGTCTAAATTAATGGGATTTTGGTTCCATTTTTGCCCACTGTGCAACGGTATAATGTTAAGATTGTGGAATTTGAGTTCATTTTCTGAAGAAAGCCATGTTTCACAAAGCAAAACTATGTCACAGTTGGAATTATAAACTAAAAGTTTGAAGGAGTACAGTTTATAATGGCACTTCCAAGAACTCTTTCTGTTGCTAACATTTGTGTATAATTTTACGTCAAGGTTTATTGAAAGGTTAGTTACGCTTGTGTTTGCAAACAAAGAAAAGCTGTTTTTTCGATTTTTCTTATGCCTGAAATTATTCAACAAAGACGTAGCATTTACTTTTGAGCGCGAATCGAAATATCGACCGCCGAATCGTTGCAAAAAACCTTTGGTGTGAAGTCAATGTCAAGAGCAAGTGTTTTTGATTGGCATACATTGTTCAAAGAAGGTAGAGAACGCGTTAAAGGCGAACCACATCAAAGACGACCAAGAACATCTACTGATGAGCTACATGTCAACAAAATCTTATAATTGGTGCTGCCATATTGTCGATTGGCTTGCTGATATTAGACGAAATTTATCAGAAGCAGATAATTTCTCATCTCCATGCGAAACGCTAGGAGTGGACGGTAATTTATTGCAAGAACGAATAGACATGAAAAGAAGGTAAATTGATAGTTCCGTATAAGGAGTGTATCGAATATAAGCTATCCACATACATTTGCGTTGTACGCATGTATTTGTGATGGTTTTTGATGCTCTGAACACTGCATGCTGTGCGTTTGACTGTCAGCTTTCTTTTGTTTACTTGTTTGTGCGGTTCAAATTCTGCGTTTTCAAAATGTCGCGTATTGAAAAGGAAGTGAAAATTAAGGTTCTGGACACATGGCTAAGCGAGAAGGGTATTACTATGCGAAAATTGGCGAAGTGGTTTGGAATTCATCATGCGAGTGTTAAAACCATCATTAATAAGTTTGGAGAACACTATTCTTTGGATGAGCTACCAGGAAGAGGCAGAAAACCCGGTTCTTCCAACCCGAAACTGGAGCAGAAAGTGGTATTTCTAATCATGAAGAACATATCAATGTCAATACGTGATTTGGCCAAAAAAGCAGGAACGAGCGTCGGAATGATCCAGCGTATCCAGAGGCGGAACCACCTGAAGACCTACAGAAAGTCTCGAAACAAAGTGCAGAACAGAAGAAGCGAGCAGCAACAAGGGCCCGGAAATTGTATTCGCGTCTTTTGCAGCGTCCGAATGCATGCATTTTGATGGACGATGAGACCTATGTAAAGGAGGACTCAAAACCCCTTCCAGGTCCACAATACTTTACTGCCGTCGTTGGAGAGGATGTGAGCGATGCGAATAGGTCGATTCAAGTGGAGAAATTCGGTCGAAAGGTACTGGTATGGCAAGCAATATGTTCCTGTGGTTTAAAATCAATCATTTTTTACACTACCGGAACTATAAATGCGGAAATCTATCGATCTGAGTGTCTCCAGAAGAGATTGTTGCCTTTATATAAGAAGCATAGTACACCTCCACTGTTTTGGCCGGATTTAGCGTCGGCTCACTATGCCAAAACCACTCTCAATTGGCTTGCGGAAAAGGGTATAGATTTCGTTGAGAAAAATATCAATCCACCAAATTGCCCTCAGCTTCGACCCATCGAACGTTACTGGGAAATCGTGAAGAGGGTCTTCAAGAAGACTGGTGAGGCAGCTGGGAACATGCAAGAAATCAAAAAAATTTTGGCTCAAGCGTCCAAAAAATGCGATGCAACACTTGTCCGGAACTTGATGAAGAGCATTCGATCCAAAGTTCGAAAATTCGTGAAGGAATAACTTAAATTTCATCCGGTCTTCATTATGTTCAAGTTTAACCTCGTACAATAAAGGATTAATTTTTTGTATGCATGAAATATCGGTTTTCAACATAATTTGAAAGAAAGTTTGTGGATAGCTTATTTTCGATACACTCCTTAGGGCAACGGCAGGCTTTGAAATTGAAAGATACCAGTTTGAAAACCAGCGGAGGGCATTGAACGGTAGTCTCCGAATCATGATGAATTAGATTTAGAATAATAAACAAAGATTTCAAAAGTTATAAATGTAGTCTTACTTATGTTTGTACACAGTTGTACAAGTAAAGGTTCCTTTAAATATGCATTGACATATACTTAAGCACATAATTGATCTGTAAGTTTCTGTCAGATTTCACAAGCTGTCACTTCAATAACAGGGACATTAGTGATTCGGTGATTTTTTTTTTGTATCAAAGGGGATCTCAGTTATCCGAACAACACCTTTCAAACTGTTTTTTTACGCTTTTTTCAACAAAGTTTTCACACAGTCATTAATTGAGATCTTTTTTTGCCAACACCAATGCATAAATTGAATAATCCATTTGCCATTCCATTTGCCTGCTCAGGTGCTTAATTGATTATACCTCGACCAGAATAATTTTGTATCTTACTGATTTGCTGCCTTATTGCTTGATTATCGAGGATTTCAGTTTAGGAGCGGAGGGGTTCATCTCCCATCCTTTTTAAGATCCCATTTTGATACCTTTTGATTTTTTTTTCATTTTGTCTTGTTCAGGATTGGATTTGAAATCGTGCCTGTATTCAACCAGTGCTTATCACTATTAACGTTTGCGGATGTTTATTCATTCATTTATTTATTTCCGTAAAAATTCAAGATTGCTGTGTATGCTGCGAGGCAGCTTTATGGGACGTTCATTGAGTTGAATGTCGATTATGAATAACATTATTATATTAATCGTTCTTTGGCTGAACGTTGTTCTAAAATATGAGCCGTCAAATGCTAAGAATTATTTTAGATTTTCTTCAATTTTTTTCCGAACGGAAGCAAATGTCACTGCAGAAAAATGTCAACCTGTCATTTTTGTTTTCAAGAAGACTGTAATAAACTGTCAGTTGAGAAGTTGAACAATGGGCTGCATAGTTTTACAATAATTATTAATATGCATAAAACTCAAAATTATTGACAAACACCTAACAAAAGCGACAGATTTACTACATTTCATGTCCAGTCAGATCTGTACCAGGATCCTACGACCGAGGTGCGACAGTAATGGTTCCGAAATTCTCGTTTGTCAACAACAATATATACCAAAAACAAGATAACAAGCTTTTTTCAAATAGGTTTATTTATGGTACCCACGGTCAGAGTTTATGGGCAAACAGAAGAAGAGAATGGCAGGAGAAAGTCAGCTAAATGTATTGCTGACATTCTGACTGACACCCGTGTCACTTCTGATGAGCCTCGGTATTACTTTTTTTCTACGAGAACTGACCTCGCCGATTGGACTGCGAGAGACTCTTTGAGTCGGGTGTTGATGGAAAGTTTCGCTGAGAATGACTATTGTTGCGCAAACTCGACGACGTTTCTCTTGTTTCCATAAGGTGCTTTTTGGTGTTGTACCCTTGGGTGCAGTATAGGGAATAATAGTCAACACCGGTAAGTGGCACCGAACGGAAGATTAACGGAGTGGATTTTTCTTGTTTTAGTCACAGCTACGAAATTTTCGATGTTTCGTAGCCAGTGGAAACTTATCATGCTGCGAAGGCCTTAGCGTTGAAAGCAAGCGTTAATGATGCTGTGATGACAAATCAAGTCAATTAAATTTACAGGACTAGGGGAATAAGGCTTTACAAATGTCCATGAACATGCCAATGTTAGATAAGAAAAGTGCGGAATGGTTACTCGAAATAATTTCTGTTCTTTGAATATTCTATTCGCCTTATTTGTTTAGTCTGAGCTTTCTCTGATTTTTTAAACGAAGCATAAAGGAACCGTCAGTAGCATCGAATTAGCGAGTAACTCAAATTTTTTTCAAGGTGCGTTTACGATCAAGCACTTCGGTATCATCAGTTCTAGGCGACATAAGTCCTCGGTTCAAAGACAATATTGATTTGCTCCCGAGTAAAATGTTGTGTTTCAGACAAGACGATCTGTCTTAACAAATAGAATTTTTTTTTGAATTTTTTCTGACAAAGAAGTGGTTTTCAACGTTGTTTTCCTCTTATATATTTGAATATTATTCTTTGTATTGTTTTAATTTTGTGGCTTCCATGCTGAGGCTGATTCATTATCAGAAAAAGGAGTCTAGCCATTGCACTTATTATTGGCAGTGACTTAGCCTATATTTTGTTAGCGATGAATTGTTTTACAATTATATATATATATTTACAAACCAAGTACTGGAGATCTTTGAATGGAATCCGGACATAATTGAATATACGAAATGCTTTATTAGTGCAGATGATTTTTGATGCGATTAAATTTCTGTTGTTGGTTTTGGTCTTGGTTTTGGCTGTGATCGTTATTATATGAGCTATTTATTTTGATAATTGCAACCAGTGGGGGTGGCCTTTGCAGTATACACATGTTGTCTCCATTCTATTCGGTGCACCTTACCAGTCTCACTTTCTGCGAAGGGTCCACAGGTCACCTTCTACTTGATCGATCCACTTTGCTCGTTGTGCGCCTCTTCTTTTTGTTTCGTGCAGCATTCTTAAGGCATGCCAAGCTCATCGTAGTCAACCAGTTTTAGCGGTGTTTGCGATGGGAGGTTCTTCCAGCGACTGCCGCCGTAGCTTCCTTCTACCTTCCGTTCAAAGACACTAAAGGTGCGTTGGTCCTCGACGAGTAATGTCCATGTTTAGTGAACGTATAGGACAACTAGCCCAATTCATGTCTTGTAGATGGTTAACTTTGTAGTTCGGTGAGCTCTGTTCAGTTCAAAGTAGGCACCGTTGCTAGCCGTAATACGCCTTTGTAATACCCGCGAGGATGGAGGGTAACATTGTCTTCTCATGAGCCTACGATATCAACGTCATTGGCAAAGCCAACAAGTTGGACAGACTTCCTGAAGATCTTGCCACTAGTGTCAATAGGAGAAGGAAGCAATGCATTAAATAAATATTACAAACAAATTGAATGTTTTCATCATAGAAAATGTGGAACTTCTAGGAAATAGAAATGTCATTCTCCCCTTGCAAAAAAAGGAAAAAAACATAGATTTAAAAGAAGTTGTTTTCCCTTCGTTGTTTCCCTCTTCGTTGTTTCCCTTTTCGAACGTTCTCAGCTACGATGACTCTGATTGGTTGGAGCGGGGAAACCAATGGATATATAAGTAAAGCACACTGCGTTTGCAAACTCATTCCTTAAACTGACGTCGTAGAGTGCGGAACGATAGAAGCAGCAGCAGCCTACCAAAGAGCAAGGTAGCCATTCGGAAATTAGCAGCAGCCGGGGTATATATATGACTAGAACCGGCCGGCTCAGTCTGGAATCGGACGTCGTTGAGTGCGGACCGATAGAAGCAGCAGCAGCCTACCGAGGAGCAAGGTAGCCATCCGAAAGCAGCAGCAGCCTACCCGCCAAGGCAGACATCAGCAAATTGTTCTACAATAAATGAAGCAACGACAGTAGTCAGCCAAAAGGGCAAGGCTAAAACTAATCCGGAGAGCGACAGCAGCGGCCCATCAACGAAAGTTGATACAGTAAGCACGTGGGCAGCCGACGGCCTAACGGCCTTCAAGAAAAACGTCACGGTGTCAACGAAAGGGACAAAACAAACACCGAATCACGACAGTGTCCATCCCCGCTCTTTGAATCACAACTCTCTAAATAGCAAACCGGACAATCCATTATGCATTGCCGTAACCCTCTTGCATTTGGGCATCGTCAGCAGTGGTATATTATAAGAGCAACTTTATCGACCATCTTGAAGTTTAATTAACACATATTAAAACCGTAATACAAAAATATCAGTGGCTGGATAGACAAGAATAAAATGGATATGGTTTTTGGCCCAGGTAGTATCAGCACATCAGTCCTAAGCTTAGGTTGTGTACTAATTCACGAAATAATTTGAGTTATACTTAAACTTGACAGATGGTAAATAATCGTTTAATTGAATATAATCCCCCTGGGGCTGGTCAACAAACTTTCGACAAGATGTCTCTCAAAATTGAGTTTTCGTCTGTCAGTAATAAGTCTGCTATTGAGCAATTTTTTTTCGATCGATTTTTCTCCCTTCGAATCGATTTTTTTTTCATCTGTCAAGCTGAGGTGAGATAAAATTAATTCGTAAATTGGGACACAGCTTTAATGACCATGAGCATGCGCATGATTGACCGCCAACGGATGGTACTCCGTTATTGTCAGATCAGCTGTTTTTGCACAAAGAATCAACAGACTTAGATATCCGCCAAAACCATGGCATCGCTCCAACAAGCAACAGAACATTGAATGCCAGTTGCACCGCACCCCAAATGGTCCGGCACTTTATTACCGTTAACTCGTAAATAATGGTTATCGCTTTTTCTACCTGTGTAGGTAATAGTTTTACTAGAGAACTTTTTTTTTCTGATAGATAAACCCTTGCGCTAAACTGGCCGGCTTGTCGTGCCACAAGGGCTTAGTAGGGATTCTTGGTCACGACCGGAAGCTAAGAGTCAATTCCATTGTGGAAATGTCACATCAAGTAGTTTGTGCACCTGCTACAGAGGATCGTGTGCCTGGAGGAAGGTTGGCCCATCAAGAGCTTGTCGAGAGGCTGCCACCAACTATCAAATTTGACTGGGCGAAACATCGCCAAACCTAGAACGCCACCACCCCTTCAGACTTCATCACTTGGTAGGATAAACTCGTGGAATAAGCTTGTATTGTTACGGTTCCATCGACAATCAGCCACTACGTTGGCAAGCTGAGAAGCGTAGTCGGAAAGAAGAAGTGTACTTTCATTTTCATCTTCATCATTCCAAGGAAACGTGGAGGATGCGCCGCGTAGGATCTTGTAGGAAGTTTCAGCGTTGAAGCAGTATAAGTTATGCCGGAAGTGTCTAGCTCTACCGCTCTACCTCAACAAACTCTTGCAATGAAGGAAATAGTGCGGCAATACCATTACTTACAAGATTGTCTACTCGATTCCTATCGTAACTTACGACCTCGTTTGCTCATAGGAATCGACAACTACCGCTTGGGTCTCGCATTTAATAGTAGAGAAGACGAATCCAAAGATCCGATCGCCACTACACGACTAGGGTGGATAGTGTTTTTATTTATTTATTATACTTATTATACTTATACTAGTTTTCAATAACTTAAAGTCTAAACAATTTAACTAAACAAACATTTTTGGATACATCGAAGTCGAATTCGTTACATACAGAATTAAAAGTGCGAAGGCACGAATCTAATGGATTATTATATCCATAGTTAGTGTTAGTGTTAGTGCGGTGATAAGGAACAGCAAGCATCGGATAATTTCGAAGTCGACGAGGAGGAACGTTCAGTGAAAGCTGTTCTGACGTTGTTCCATAGTATCCCAGCAACAGCGAATTTCAATGCTCTCCATAGCTATTATTTTTGCCCCTGCTGCGAACTGAAGGATATAGAGCTACATAACGCAGTGAAAGACTACTTTTCACTCGACAGCCAAGGAGCTCAGCCAGCCCCTTTCTATCAAAAGACGACGAGTGAGCCGGACAACTGCTAGAATTCCTAACCCACCTAAAAAGGAAGCGGTACGAAACAGGGTTACTGTGGCAGTACGACGACGTTAAATGGCTATGCGCCGGCTGCCCATTTATAAAAACCTTGTGAATCTTTCACATGCCTCTCAAGAGAACCCTCGATTTGGTGAGTTTTGACAGTTGGGTTCAAAACATTTGGTTTCCTCTGCTTTTGTAATTCGTTCCCGTAGTTTTATCAAATTTTTGTTGAAATACTGAAAACGCATTGCTTTCAAAATCAGTTCCTTTAAGTACCCCATAAGCTGGTGGTTCGAGAAATGCAAAATGAAGAATCGCTGCGAGTTATCGCATGAAAGAACGGTATAAGCAAAGCAGCTGTTGGAAAAAAATACTGTTAGAGAAATACAGGAAACTATTCATCCACCAATAACCGATCGAATAATCCGCCGGAGAATCGCAGAGCTTAGTTTGAAAAACAAGCTTGCCCGGAAGTGGCCATTCACCAGCAAAGCTAATAAAGCCAAATAGTTAAAGTTTGCTCGGGAGCCTGCATATAAGCCCATAGAGTACTGGAAGAAGGTTCTGTAGACTGATGAGTCCAAGTTTGAACTTTTCAATAAAAAAAAAAGGCGTGTCCGTATATGGCACAAACCAAGAGAGGAGCTTCAGGAACGACATATTTAAGGCACGATGAAGCATGTGGGAGGTAACAATATGGTTCGGACGTGTTTTGCTTGGGCTGAAGTGAAGGTTCTTGTGAAAATCGATGGCATTATGACTGCAGACTCCTACATCAATGTTCTGCGAGAAAATCTCGAGATATCGGTGATTAAAGCAGGGTTGGACAATCAGTTTGTGTTGCAGCAAGAAAATGACCCGAAGCGCATACAACAACAACAAAAAACTAAGTCTTTTTTCTGATTTTGCAATGCAACGGGAAACAATCAAAGCTCCGCTCTCTTTGCCAACACTCATCAACTACAGCTGCTCGGTGTTTGGGAACAACTCTGCCCGAATATCCCTGAGTGCACATACAACACTTTGTCTCACCTAGACCGAATGAATGAAATAACTCCTACTGATATTATCACAGCCATCAAAACTAGCAGCCCGAACAAATCGCCCGGCGTTGACTCTCTGCCTCGAGAATTCTACCTAATAACCTTTGACACTATCTAGAGACAGGGTTGCGGCTTATCATTTTTGACTCAGGCATATTGATTTGCCAATATCTCCTTTCAGAGGGTCGATTTGATTATGTGATGTATGATGAACTTGTAGTGCATGAGTAGACCTACAACTTTGTCTAACAGTACATTGCTCTAACTCCTATATCTTCGACATGAGAGCGTATATTCACAGTGATCTTCACGATGATAATCGCGTGATCTTCACCGCGAATATCACCGCGAAGATCACTGCGAATATACGCTCTTATTCCTCAGATATAAGAGATAGAGCTATGTATTGTCAGACCAAGTTGTAGGTCTACTCAAGCACCATAAGTTCATCATACATTATATTTTGAAATTGAGCTTCTGAGAAGAGCTATCGGCAAATGAATATGGATAAGTCAAAAATGATAAGCCGCAACCTTGTCTACAGAGAACTCACTCTCGTCATTCGAACCATTGGCAGCCATCTTTCCAGCTGAGTTTGAAACAAACAGACGGCTCACTCCTGTAGGCCAATCTCACAACTCAACTAAGATTACAAAATCCTAATCCATATTCTCAAGCAGCGTCTGGAGAGTGTCATGAGCACCCATCGTATTCTCACCGAGAGTCAAAAATATCTCGCTTTGAAGGGCCACATCGCTCGACAGATCAAAAGTTTGTGCTCGCTCGGGTTTAATCCGAAAATTATTTGTTTACTAAGTAAAATCAGAGACCTGTCATCTACTCGTCTGCTGATAAATAAGCGCCTCTCGTTACGGCCAGCTTTTTCCATTACGGCCATGAATTTTAATTCAATTTTGAGACGTTTTAGATTCACTTTCGTCAAAATTTGTGTCACTCAAATATGAATAATTGTAACTGGGATTAACAAGTCGACATATCCAAAACATCCATTTGATTTAAGTCGATGTCTTAGATATGTCGACATGTGAATGCCAGTTACATTTTCTCATTTTTGAGTGACTCCACTTTTGACGTAAATGAGTCACTCAAAACCAAGTGACTCAAAATTGATTTAACTTCCTGGTCGTGATTGACAGAGCGGTTCGTCAGGAAGATTCTCTTTCCATGCCCCTCTTTGTCATTTATCTACACCCATTATTCACGCGGCTCGAGGAGATCTGTGAATCGGACCTCGTCGTCACGAACGCCGATGATATTTCTATGATCAGCACGTGCATGGAGAGAATGTATCATCTACAAGAAGCATTCCAGCTCTTCAAACATGTCTCTGTGCAAAGTTAAGTCTGGAGAAATCTGTTCCGATATTAGCAACAATCAATGTGCAACTAGCGATTTGAAATTGGTTCACTGTTGTAGAACCCCTAGGTCCGAAGTATACCTTGCAGTCTGCACCTTGCAATAATTCTTGCACTTTTCGGTACCTTCCGGCACTAGTATCTTGGTTGTTGTTTTGATTCGCTGTGTTATTTTGACACAATGTTTGAGGATGTGTTGGTGTGAGCTACGTTATTAGGGGCGAATCATTTAGCTTGGGACCGATGTGCTAGTACTGACTGAGCCAAGAAAAAAACGAAAAGGTGAGATATGTCAGTGACATATCTGCAAAGTCGACGTAGGACTGCTTGTTGATGTGGAGGAATTGTAATAGAATTAATGTGGAGGAATTGTAAAAGAATTAAATATTTACTATATTTTGTTCAGTCTAAAGACTCATCAAACCATCTGTTATTAGTTTTAGTAGCCCTGCGCTACAACATCAACTACCATCTGCCGAGCCTTCAGCTGCAGTCCATCGAAGCCATCGGAGTCGAGGTCGAAACTGCTGTCGGCTCAATCACCATCATCGCGGCCTATTGTCCCAAGCAAGCCAGTACCAACAACGGAACAACAACGGCCCTACGAAACGACATCCGTAAGCTAACTCGGAGGCAAGGGCAGTTCATCGTCGCCGGCGACATGAATGCGACACACGAAACCTGGGGGAACACCCGGCGGAATCGGAACGGAATTTTTCTACAGGAAGACCTGGAAGAGGGACATTACACCGTCCTGGGCCCGGATACTCCCACCCGGTTGAGCCGATCCGGGGTCCCTTCGACAATCGACATCTTCCTCACCAACATGGGGAACAACATCGCCCAACCGATCGTACACCAGGAGCTCAGCTCGGACCACTATCCGGTGGTGGCCGAAGTTGGCTCCTCGGTCAACCGGCATCGTATCACCAGACGGAACTACCATCGTGCCAGTTGGGAAAGGTTCCGACAACACGTTGACGACAATATCGATTTCGACATGCGCCTTGATTCGGTTGATGACATCGAACGGCAGCTGCATCGAGCAAGCGATCTCCCAGGCCCGGGAGCAACATGTACCGGTGATTGATCAGGTGAGTGACTTGATAAACCCACTAAAGAACTTATTCGATTGATAAACCAACTAAAGAACTTATTCAATTGCGCAACGCCATTCGAAGGCAATACCAGCGAACTGGTTTGCCAACGCTCAAACGTCACTGCAATCGACTGACAAAAATTAATAAGGCCAGAATGGTGGACCTTAAGAATAACAATTTTGCCGACAAGATCCGCTCTCTCCCAGATTGTGCAAAGCCGTTCTGGAAGTTGACCAAAATTTTAAAAACTAAGCTAAGGCCCATTCCACCGTTGATCCCATTAGACAGCAATGGCTCTAAGGATCGATTGATAACTCCTGCAGAAAAGGCTGCTGAGATAAGTCAACACTTCGTCAACACTTTATCAGTTCCCATAATCTCAGAGAAGTTGGAGATCTCAGCTGACGAATTGTTGGCTTATATCAAATGCTCAAAGAACATGAAGGTCCCAGGTTTCGATAACATCTTGAACTTGGAGCTCAAGCAACTGAGCCCCCAGCTCTATAACCATCTGGCGATTGTTTTCAATCATTGCCTCCGACTTGGCTTCTTCTCCACGTGTTGGAAGTCAGCCAAAGTCATCCCCATCCAGAAACCTGGGAAAGATCCTTCATGTTCCAAGAGCTATAGACCCATCAGCCTTCTCTCAGGATTATCCAAGCTATTTGAGAAAGCGATCTACCGTCGGCTTCTTTCATCTGCCAACGAGCTGAACATCTTGCTCGACGAACAATTTGGCTTCCGACGTGGTCGGTCGACAGTTCACCAACTTAACCGAGTCAGTAACATCCTCAGACGGAACAAGTCTGTTTCAAAATCATCTGCCATGGCACTTCTCGACATGGCTTGGTGTACACGATGGCTTGGTGTACAAGCTGCATCGATACAATCTTCCCATTTTTCTGGTGAAGATAATTAAAAATTATCTGACTGACAGGACATTCCGTGTTTCGCTGCAAGGTGCAGTTTTCGATGCACAGGAGATTTCCGCCGGTGTTCCGCAGGGAAGCATACTAGGTCCACTTCTGTTCAACCTATTCACCTCGGACATACCCCCGCTCCCTGAAAATGGATCTCTGTCGTTGTTCGCCGATGATACCGCAGTCGTCCACAATGGTAGGGTAATAAGAGCGCTTACAGCGAAACTGCAGCGAAGCCTGAATGTTCTGTCTGAATACTTCACCGATTGGAAGATCTGTATCAATGCGGCGAAGACCCAGGTCATCCTATTTCTACACTCCAACTCTCCCAAACTTGTTCCACCTGAGGATTGTAAAATAAACCTAAACAACACAACGGTGGAATGGGCCAAATCAGCTGTCTATCTTGTCGTTACAATAGACAGCAAGCTTATTTTCAGGGAACAGGTTGACAAAACTGTCACAAAGCGTAGCGTTCTGTTGAAGCTACTGTACCCATTGATCAACAGAAGGTCTACATTATCCCTGAAAAACAAGCTTGCTGTCTACAAGCAAATCATACTTCCAGTCATCGAATACGGCATGCCAATCTGGGAGAGTTGCGCTAAAACACATCACCTGAAGCTTCAGCGTATTCAAAATAAGTTCCTCAGGATGATCCTGATCACCCTTCCGAGGACAAGAACATCTGAGGTCCACCGTCTGGCCGAGATAAAAATGCTCGACGATCGCTTTAGTGAGTCTATCAATCGGTACAGGGCACGCTGCCTGACATCGGATCACCAGATCATTCGGAATCTGGTTCCTCACCCCTAGGATCTCCAAATTG
The DNA here is from genome assembly GCA_034211315.2 of Aedes japonicus. Classification (NCBI taxonomy): domain Eukaryota; kingdom Metazoa; phylum Arthropoda; class Insecta; order Diptera; family Culicidae; genus Aedes; species Aedes japonicus. Next base: position 133,058 of record JASCZW010005697.1, read on the forward strand.
TAGTTTTAGTTATAGATTAGGTAGGTTATCAAAGGCTTTGTGCACAAATTACGTAACGCAAAAAAGCGGGATATTGGACCCCCTCCCTCCCCTATGTAACAATAAGTAACACGTGAACAGACTCCCCCCCTTAAATTACGTAACGCTCTCGCCCCCCCCCCCTCTATTTCTCAATTGTGATAAAATCATCACAAAACTGTTATTGTTATTGTTTTTATGTTTAATTTTCATTTGAGTAACTTGAAATTAGTAAAGATTGCTAATATTAGTCAATTAATTTCATTTAAGTAACTTAAAGCTATTAAAAAGATTACGAAAAACATTGCACTCATTGTACTGCATTTATTCAGGTTACTGGATGTTCATAATAGCAGTTCACACTACAGCTTATATTACATGATATAGAGTATCTTGATATCAAATGAAATGTACGTTATTTCCAGTGAAAACTAAATAAATAGTTGCTGATATCAAGATACTCTATTTCACGTAATATAAGCAGTAGTGTGAACGTACTATAAAATTGTTAAATATATTAGTTCAGCAACTTTACTAAAACGTCTTGAAATTATTTAAAGTATTACAAACAAGTTCAAAGTTTTAGTCATATAACATAATTCTAGCTAAAAGATCGCAACAGTATTTTATGCAATGCATAATATTAACAGATTGCGATTATTATAATCTAATTATTATTAATTATAATTTTTTATACCAATCAATTTTCCGTTTGGTCCGAAACATAGAACAACAGACGCCGTAACAAGTGCACTTGATGTAGGCTACACGCAGAGGAATATTGGGTGACTGAACGCATATTTCTTGTGTATCAAATCAAACCACACTTTGTCTTAGTTTAATGCAATCATATATTTGAAACACCAAAATTTCTTATCGAATCCAATATTGTTAGTCAATTAATATTTTTAACAGAAATCATTATTGATTCAACAAAATAATTTTGTGGAATAAACAATCAACAACAAATTTAACTTAATTTCTTATTATTTCAATGGTTCTAATATAAAAACCAATATTTTGTTTTTAAATTCAACCGCTTTGGTCGAATCAATGCAAAGGTGCATTATTTCCGAAAATCTTATGTTTTGATTCAACAATAAATGCTTTTTTTTTTTTTAATAAAAGCCTCCATTGCAGCGCTTTCAGAACCAAAATAATAATAATCAAAAATAAAATCGGTATTGTTTGAATAAATTAAAATCATAGGTAAGCTGTGTTGAATATATACAGAACAATATATTTCTCAGCGTGCATGCGTACGATGTATGGAAAATTTCACCAATTGTTGATTCAAATCGTCATAAGATACCTTTCATTTAGTAGATCACATTTAAATAGTCTCTATTCATCGAAGCTTTAGAATTTGGTTGGAAATCAATAGATACTTAATCCATTTTTCTTAAAATTTCAGATTTTTTGCACCACTTGGCCAAAATGTGTTTTTATTATCGCCACACCCATAAGGAACACATGTGATTGGCCATCAAAGGAACCAACATTTGAAACTATGGCGATAATTGGTGCAGTGTTCCAGTTATGGCAAACGTGGCAAAGTTTTGGCTCAGTTTCGAAATATTTCTTTCAAAATATGGATTGAAAGCTTTCATTTGACGTATTGAACGTGGGGTTTTCCCAGAATTTTTAAACATAGTTCTTAACTAGTATAAATTAACCCTTTTCTACTTGCTACTTTGCTTGGCACACAGGCAATTTTAATAATGCAAATTGGTTATTCACTTTTGATTTTTTATTTCAAATTTGTTATTTTGTAACGTAACGATTTTAACCGCCCCCCCCCCTCCCCCATATGTCACAATAAGTAACACAATAAGTCAACCCCCCTCCCTCCCCTTCATGCGTTACGTAATTTGTGCACAAAGCCAAATTTTAAAACTACCAATGCCCCAAGGGCTGAACTGAAAAAAATAATTATAACACAACACACACGTAACACATAAGAGATTAAACAAAGCTCAAAATTAGTGTGTGAACAGTGAACATCATTGAACAAGCAATTGTCGAGGGCAGGGGGCTTTTCTTGCCAAGCCAGTTCACCAACATTGTTCGTGTACTTCACAATAGCAGCGCTGGGTACCGACCCATAAGGAACACATGTGAGCTGCTTGCCGCGACCAGCTGAGCATTCCTGGGTACCGCCGGCTACTACTGCCAATGCTGGGCACCGAGCAATGCTGCTGGGTGCTGCATCGCCCATCGGGAGATCCGCGCAGCTCCAATGCGGCCGAACGAATGAGGTATATTTGTTCGGAAATGTGTCTTTTATCATGGCATCGGGTACCATTGCATGAACAAAAGGGGGTAACAGCTAAAGCAATGTGAATCAAATTCATTAAAAGGGGAGGGGAATCAGATGTTTCGCCAAACACTAGCGTGAAACAGAATCTACCTCTCGAGAACAAAGAATAAGAAGAAGAAGACGATGGGAGACGTCTCTTGCTTAGATTTGAAAACTGTGCTAGGAAATTGGTTAATTTACTCTGTGAATCGAAATTATAAGACATCACCTTACATTTACGTTATTTTTAATAAGTTAATGTTAAAAATCAATCAACTTGATTACTAAAACTGATAAGTAGAATTATTTCCAATCGATTGGTGCAAACGATATGAAAATCGTTTATGCAATGACTTAGTTATTATCGCTCAAAATCTCCAAAACGACCCGTAACGCGGTCGATTTCAGAAATTTTAGAACGGCGCCCCAGTATAGAAATGAAAGACGTAGTCCTACGTCAAAATCCTATTTGTTCGGGACCTACTGGTGTGAGAGTTAGTCTATGATTTTAGTGTGTTATACTGAGATCATGCTGCTCACAACTCCCAAGGACATTTATATAAGGTCTGGCTCACTAGCCACAACAATATTAGTGAAATGAGCAAAATTCGCTCATGACACTAATACCACTGCACTCCTTGCGCACGCTACACAAAAGCTCGGAAAGTTCTACGTCATACCATTTATTTTGATTCGTTCGTTCCATGATTGTTTATTGTATGCTCTATAAAACTCAATTTTTCAACCGATTCGAGTCTAACGATGATGAAAAATTGGCTCAATACCGCTTCTCAAAGTCACAGCGTTTGAAAGTTTGTTTGGCAAAAATTCAATTACCTCAGTTAAATTCACTGAAAATGATCCATGTTATCGGAAAGAAATGCTTCTGCTCAATAAATGGCATTGAATCATGATTATTTCCACAATTCAGCATTTATTTTAAACGTTTGAGCCGATTTTTTTTAATCTGAACCTATGCCCGCCAAGAGAAAGTTCAATAGTATTACGTCATCACTCGTCGGCTCAGTAATGTTTACATTATTTTTACTTCCAATACAAGCAAGCAGTGCGTTGCCCTAGACCTTATATAGACGTCATTGCACCGCTCCGTGGTTGCCGAACGTAAACACCATCCGAATTTTGAGAGTGACTTTCGCTAACTTCATACGACTGAGGAACGAACGAAACTTGGATGCCCTGGCGATCTCATTCTCTCGACAGGTTTATCTCCAGTCCTGCATTTATCCAATCCAATTACTTAACACAAGCATCTTGTCGACCAAACAAAAGTACCGAAAGTTACGGGCGAGTATCCAAAAGCCGACAGGAAGAAAATCTGGCGCAGCATGAAAATGTGACAGCTGCACGATCATCGTTGTTGTTGTTGGATAATGAAAAGCTTGAGACGAGAAAACTGATGTTCCGGATGAAAACTGATTGTATTGCAACATAGACTGCGAGACATCACCTGGCTACTATTGCAATACAAGTTAACCGTTCTAAAGATTGAACTCGAGCAACTCGATACAACAGACAAAAATGAGCACTGAATATTCATTTTAAGTCAGATATATTTGAAACTATAAACTCTAAACTCTAAAACATATAAGATATGTCTTTTTAAAGCTGGTTTATGCAACCTCCTCGTGATGTAAATGACCGCACATTGGACTTAACGCTTCCCATCAATTCTTTGTAACACTTGCGTCATCTTTCTCGCACACTTTTTATCCGCTCTTTCTTCAAATCTTTGTCGTTTTTGAAGACCTTCCCTGTTTTTCGGAGCTTGACCTTCATAATCACCCAAAAAATTTCTATTGGTTGAAGTTCTGGCAATTTTGGCCTCCTTTGGCACACAAACAACATCGTTGGCGTTGTACCACTCCATCACCAGTTTCGCGATTACACGATGCCAGATCCAATTTTTGAAGAAAACAAATTAATCTACCTATGTTAAGCTAATACTCAACAGCAAAATGCATTGTGGTTCAAATCTATTCTTTTGAATCCAACTTGTTTTACAGCATAATCTTTTGCGGTTAATGCAACGTAGTAGGCCTGACCGCTTTGACGCTTGTATCATGTATTTGATATTCTGCAAGCATCAATATTGACAAAAAAATTGGGGGTTATTATTACCAGGATGCTTTCTCGTACTGGATGCGTTTGTATTAGATTAGATTTGATTAGATGGCACGATGCCATTTTACCAAAACAGTGTGATACCTTCGTGGAACCGGTGGAAGGGCAGCAGGCGCTTCTTGAGGCATTCTTTTTATATATTCGGCCGTTAATTGTGCCGGTCGTTATGTGCACCCACAGATCGCCTGCGACACCAAGTACTTTTTGGCAAATCTGTCGACCTTTTTTTCCGGAACTTCTCCGGAAATTTCAGGTGGGACTTGCCGACGAAAAATTCCGTGCTAGGGATCTGATTGGCATCCGCTTCAATGTTCGTCTCGTCGTCCATTTCGATGCATTTCGGCTGCACCAACCACTCGCTATACGCTTCCTGGCACAAGATTGGGCCACCGTATTGTTTATCGGTTCAGTTTGCTGCCTTCTTTACCTTAAAGACAAGAAGTCCGGCCCACTTCATTGTCTGTTGGTTGAACCAGCCGAAAGAATTGACCCCCTTGGTCACGTCCTGAATCGAGTGGTTGAGATTGCGCTTGAAGCATTCCCTCACCTTTCTTGCGTTCGGTCGCTTTTCTTTCATTGCCAGCTCGCCGCTGGGTCGTCTGGTTTTCCTTAAACGATTTTACTACACCGAACATGGTCGAATTGTCGATTCCCAACTGTTTTGCGATCCACATGTGGGACTGGCTTAGATTTTCCACGACAGCATTCATATTGTTTTGTCCAAGCACTTCATGCTTGGAAGCCATCTCGATAACCAGTTGACAGATTTTGCACTTGTAAACATTACACTTTAAACTAGTTATATACGAAAGACATTTTTCGAATATAATCTCTACTCAATACCTGGCGAAGACTCTCGATGTTATCGATGTTGCATCTCTGGATTTCGAATTTGCCAACGAAGATTGATTAATTATTTTTGTAATTAGTTTCTAATATCGGAAGAATAAAACAAATTTTACAAGCAAAAATAAGGATATCGGACCCACACAGAGATGACGAATTAATAACTCGTAAAATATAAAGCACTTAGAATTGCTGGTATTTCCATGAGAAAAAAGTTACGAGGAGTGCTTTACTGGTTTCAAGGAGCAAATAGCCTCTAGAACTATTCGTGAAAATGAAAACTGATCCATGATAACACATGTTTTTAACAGTTTTTATCTTTAGGGCTTTGCGACAAGATAATTCAGAACACAACTTTTATTTTACACATCAATTTTCCAAAGGGGATCTAAAGGCATGCATTTCTACATTTCTGACAGAATCATTTACAGTTGTTTGACCACAAACGTCGACGACATATTTAGACTAGATGCATGAATTCCAACGATAATAATCTTGCGATAGGTACTATCCACTATCCACTATAAAATCTTGCGATAGGTATTGTTCATATTTTAGAATTATTCGCGTAGTCTTTCTGAATGTGGTAAAGATTGTGACGTTCTGAATGAAGTGAAAATTGGTTTTGGGTAATAATGAAACATGGTATTTCTTTTTTTTTGCAATTGATGTAGGTTGCACAGTAACTCATTATAATTTTTTTTTAAAAAGTTGGAAGGCACAAAAAATAGCTAAATCCGTTAAGGTTGAAGGATTCATCATCAATTTTCAGTCATCGTCAAAATTTCGAAAGCAGTTTTTTCGTTCAAAATCAAAACATAGTTCGTAAAAATGTATTCATTGTATTCTGCTCGCCAAGCGGACCACCGTGAATACATTTTGATTTCCAGAATTTCAATATCAAACGAAAAAACTGCTTTAGATTTTTTGATGATGACTGAAAATTTGATGATGAATCCTTCAACCTTAACTCCGTCAAATGTACGTTTTCGTAGCCCGTCGGCATCCTGTTATAATTTAATATCAATCATTGATTATAGAGATCTGCATTGAAGAGCGTGCAAAGTTTAATGGCACTTGTTTTAGGAAATGCTATACCTATATATATCGAGATACATAAAAAAAAGAATACGAACCAGCTATTCCGAGGTTACAAGTTGCACCCTGTTACGGAGCACATCCTCCAAACTCCTTGCTTGGCGGCAGTGGGTGCCAACCAATGAGGATACAGAAAAAATGTCTGGAAAGAACAGAGGGACAAAAAATAAAAAGAATTGAGGACGGTCACATTCCGTCCATTTCGTGATCGTACTCCGTTGCAAATGGGAAGGAAGTAGCAGTACATTAAGAAAGTAAATGGTTAAACTTGTTTTTCAGTTCTTCCTTCTATCCCGGCACTGAAGAACATTCTCCAGACCGCACAAGAAACTGATGGAATGCTTTTCATTCAGCTCCATTTATATTATGGATTTTGCTTGATTGTGCCTTGGAAATACTTAACAAATTTGATCTATTCAATCGAATGCTTCTCTGTTGATTGGATAGCTCTACTGTTTACATTCGCACGGCTTCGATAGAAGTAAGATGACTAGTGAAGAAACTTATCACTTTGGCAACGGAAGGAAGCCAAGAATTGAGTAGGGTTCGTTCGTCTGGAAGCGGAATGTTTGTCTGGATAGGATTACGGAAAAAATAAATGAAGTATCAACAAACCATGCTGGGTGATTTCAAAACCGAGACCAATTCAAAGTTAATGCGTAGTTTTGATCGATAAGTACGCATTGAATTTAGTTTGTTTGATTTATTCAAGTCATTTGAATTCACCAGTATCGTTTAGCGTGATTAGGATTGAGAGGTCGTATTTGATTATAATGTTTTATTTTAATGCAATTGATTTTACGAGCCTTCCTGTTTGATAATTCATTTCTTTTATGAAATTTAAGCCAATTTTTTGGTTTTGATCTAAACTAATCTAATACAAACGCAGCCAGAACTAGAAAGCATCTTGGAAAAACGTGACGATTCATACAAAAAAATTTGATGGTCCATACAAAAAGCGTGGCGGAATTAATGGACGTTCCCCAATAATATATCTGTACAACATGGAATTCCCTGCCTTGAAACTTTGGAGCACATACAATTTCGTAATAATAATAATAATTATTATTATTATTATAGGAAAGGCTTGTAAGATGGAACACGATCCGTTTTTTGCTCGTAACATGCATAATTTTTATTTTTTCGAGGATCTTTCGAAAGAGGAACTAAAAGGCTCTAAGTTTGCTCACGGAACTGATTATTTATAGTCATTAAAAAAAAAAATTATGGCCTATTTTCGAAATTCATCGAAAATTTAAATTTAAAAAAAATGTACTGTTATATTTCAATTTATTGTTGATTCCATGGCATTTCTTAACATAAAAATATCATTCACATGTTTTAAAACGAAAAAAAAATGTGTTCCATCTTACAAGCCTGACAGTGTTCCATCTTACAAACATGACGCCATAAACACAAAACATCAAAAAATTGTTTCACTTTACGATTTGTTTGGAAATACATTTGGATCACCAAAATACACCATAAATGATAGCCAACACAAATGTTAACCTTTTGGTATCGATGTGAAATGTCTATTTTTAAAGCACATGAAATTATTGCTATTTTTATAATGCCAACACTTTCAAACAATTAAACCTGAAAGAGCTAAATCGAATGAGTGTATTCACTGCAAAAGAAAATAAAAGAATAGTGAAAAAATGAGCTTAACACTTGTCAGCGCGATAGTGTTGTCGCTATGAATGTCAAAAGTGGCGCTGTTCCATCTTACAAGCCGTTCCATCTTACAAGCCTTTCCTCTAGTATTTAGTGCCGAACCCGCCAAAGGCTGAAAGGCACCATAATAAAAAAAGAAAAAAAGAAATTATTATTAATATTATTATTATCATTACAATCCTTTTAACTAATTATGTTTTGTTGTAACATGAAGTACGAAATCAATTATAATGTTTGAAACTGGAAATATCCTTTTATTCAACATGCAAACATAGGAGTGGACAGCAATTTCTGCTAGAACCGAAGATTTGAAGAGAGAGTATTGATAGGTCCGTTAGAGTACGGTAATTGATCGGAGGGCTATTTTGAAAGGCGGCGTCCGATAAAACAGACAATCTAGCTACCCCAGTGCGAGGTAGGCAAGAGGGAGGGAACCCCCTTGAAAGGCAAAAGAGTGCTCGCTTCATCGTGCGCATATACCGCCAATGGCACAGCGCAGTTCTGGTGATGTGAAATTTCTGTTTACATTTCCTAAGGGCTACATGTGACAGAAATCAATTTTCAATAAGAGGTTTTGAGAGTCATAACTTCTAATTTAACAATATAATTTTAATAAAAATAACAATGATGTGCAATTAATAATAAGATGCAGCTATATACCACTATATAGCTTAACAAGTAGTCAATGGATGTAACATAATATGTTGAGGTCATACTCAGTGGTGCTCATCCTGCGGCCCGCGGGCCGCATGCGGCCCGCCGAGGAGAACTTCATTGAATATGTAGAATATGTAGCTATTTGCTGTTCGATTTGAGTTGCATTTCTTACTGTGCAATAATTGTGATTCTCATAGTTTTATGTGAACAATTTTTACCGTGCTTGTTACACAGATGATGAATGACCAAAAAGGCGGGATGGAAAGAAAGAGAGAATGCAGTCATATTTTCGCTCCCGCAACCACAGGTTCATTCACTTTCACCATTCAGTGTCTGTTGTCAATTGGTTCCGTTCTGTAGTCGCGTGCGTAGTTATGAGAAGTTTCGAGCAATTCTAGGGTTTTTTTTTTTCATTAGGGCGTATCTACAATTAAGAGATTCTCTCCGGGCTCGCTCTCTTTCATTCATTACAGCGCCATTATAAAACCTACGAGGTATTCTTTAGTACATATCGAAACACAACAGTCTGGCTAGCATACGCTACAAATAGTAGAATGAAAAACATAAAGGTGATTGGTTTATGAATGAAAGAGAGCGAGCCCGGAGAGAATCTCTCAATTGTAGATTCGTCCTAATGAAAAAAAAAACCCTAGAATTATTCAGTGAAAATGGAAGCCAGCACTAGCAAAAAACGGAAAGTGGCTGATGAAGGACGTGTTTTCCAGGAGAAGTGGTCTGAAATGTTTTTCTTTACGTGCATTAATCAAAAACCGGTGTGTATGATTTGCAACGAAGCTGTTGTAGTTATGAAGGAATTTAATGTGAAGTGTCACTACGAGTCGAAACATGCGTCAAAAATGGATAAATATGTCGGTGTGGCGCAGGCTGAAAAATGTGCTGAGTTCAGGGAAATTTGAGTAGCCAGCAAAACTTTTTGTGAGAAGAAAGCAAGAAAACGAGTTGTGCACAAAGGCAAGTTTCATTATCGCAGAAAAACTCGCTTCCCATTCGAAGCCATTTTCTGATGGCGAGTTTGTTAAGGAATGTATGGAAGCTGTTGTTCAAATGATTTGTCCCGAAAAAAGTCGCATCTTTGCGCAAGTGAGTTTGTCGCGGGCGACCATCACCAGGCGGGTTGAAGACATTGCTGAAAATCTTGTGTTGAGTTTGAAGGAAAAAGTTGCCAGCTTTGAATTTTATTCAGTGGCGCTCGATGAAAGCACGGATATATCTGACACAGCTCAATTGGCAGTTTTTATCCGCGGCATATCTAAGAAATTTGAGGTGACTGAGGAATTGGCAAGCCTTTTCCCCATGAAAGGAACGACGAAGGGCATTGATATCTTTAATGCTCTGTGCGCTGTTCTAGAAAAGTTTGATCTACCGCTGAAGAAAATGTCCGGAGTTGTGATGTTGAAGGAGATGTTCGCTCATCACCATGAGGCACCAAGAGTGAACAACAATGTTTTTGGCTAGAATTGAAAGATATGAAGAGAAAGTTTTTGATAGTTCCGCTAGTGTGCGGCAGGCTCGGAAACATAGCAGATGTTTTAGGAAAATTGAGCGAAAAGGGCATGTGTACAGTGGTACTCGAACCAACGACATTTTTGCCTAACATCCCACTGCGGGGTAGGTTAAAGCACGGACTAAGTCCGCCACTTCAACAGGCAAAAATGTCCGGTTGGAAGACGCCTGCGTACCACTGTGGCTTGTATAGTTATTCTAGCGATCTATTGTGTGCACTCTGTTTACTGATGCGCACATGGGAGAGGAACTCTCTCCTTTTTTTGGGTTTGTTTTGATTCGCACCGACTGACGATCACTAAAGTTTTTCTCGTCGTCTCCAACGTAGAGACCTCGGAGAGAAACACCGTGAAGCGATGCGATACTGGTCCCCACCAGTATAATTAATGGTTACCACCATTTATGGTTTCACATACATTAATTGTTATTTTATATATTCTCCGTGCGAGGAGTAACGATTATGATGTTGAAGGAGATGTTCGCTCATCACCATGAGGCACCAAGAGTGAACAACAATGTTTTTGGCTAGAATTGAAAGATATGAAGAGAAAGTTTTTGATAGTTCCGCTAGTGTGCGGCAGGCTCGGAAACAGACTCGGAACAGTGGAACGAGTCACTCGTAGTTCCTTGAGCCGGTCCGTAATTAAGTGGCGTTTCACTTTGCTCTAGATGCATGCAGGTCTTCTTAGATGATTCTCCGCATGGATTTCTCAGAAACATTGGCTTCCTTTGAAAGTTTTCTTATGGAACGCACCGGGTTTCGAGCTATTTTTGCACGGACCGATTTGATCACGTTCAGCGAGCGTACAAAGCGCGGGCGTCCGCTTCCCGGCTTCCGGTGCTTAGGACCATCCTTCAGGGACCTTTTTATGCGGTAAACTGTAGCCAAATGGAACCCTACCACTTTGGCAATCTCTTTCGGCTTCTTCTGGGCGAGCAACAAACTGGCGAACATTTTGAGGAATTTGCAATAAAACAAACAGAAGGTTTGGATGCAGCACTTGAAAGTAAACATAAACAAATACACTTTCGATACACACGAATTAAACCAATACTCAAGTTTGAACATTTTCGCATTATTTTCTGCCACACCCTGTATATATATATATATATATATATATATATATATATATATATATATATATATATATATATATATATATATATATATATATACATATATATATATATATATATATATATATATATATAAATATATATATATATTATATATATATATATATATATATATATATATATATATATATATATATATATATATATATATATACAGCAATTCCATGAAAAAAAGTTATACGATCTCTCAGAATTTTATAATATTCGGTAGGATTGTTCAACATCGAAAAATATTAGACCCGTATTTTTTTATTTCGTTATTAGACTGGACCTTTCTGCGTTAGACTGGTCCAAAAATCGTGATTTTTCAAAATCTTCAATTTTCAAAAATTTATAACTCCTAAACCGTTTAACCGATTTTAGTCATTTTTGGCCATTGTATTGGTATTTTTTTGAATTTCCAAGCAAAAATACGAAACCTTTGAATATATCAATTTTTGTATGAAAAAAATACAAAACAAATAGTTTTTCTTGAATTTGACTGCGAGGGGCCTCAACGACTCCTTGTTTTAGTATTTTTAAATGAAAGAGCATTCAATTTTACATAACATATCAAAAAATTGGAGATGTTCTGCGTGTCGTTTTGGAGATACAATTTTTTAAATAATAAATCATTACTCTTCATTTTATACATCACCCGCCTGTAGAAACGATGAAGATGCATGGTAGATTACCATGCGTCTCCATCCAATCAAACCTATGACTAATGAAATCTATGAGTAGGTCACAGAATGTCAAGTAAATATTATATAATAAATAATATTTACTTGACATAATTATATAATATTATAGCAACTAAGACTAATGAGACTTTAGGTAGATATTGACAATTTGATTACCTAACATTCTTTTCGTTACACAGAGGGGCATTGGTATTATTATTTAAAAGAAGAACCGTTGATACGTATTGACTACCTACTGTAGATGTAGAATGTTTATCGACCTGTGAGATTGAATTGAATTGTTTCTCGGCTGTAGCGATCAGGTCTACTCGCTGACGGGAGGAGTAGAGTGGAATTTCTAAAGCGGAGAAGCAGCAGAGTGAACAACATCTCTTTCATTTCATACTCGTCGCTCGCTTGCGTTATCTGTTATTCTGTTGCTTTCTCGCTTTAGAAATTCCGCTCTACTCGCTCCCGTCTGCAAATAGACCTGATCGCTACAGCCGAGAAACAATTCAATACCTATTGTAGTCTAGGCTGCAGTTCACTTCACTTGATCGTAGGTACAATATAAACATCATATAAAACACGGAAATTTATGTAAGAAGTTACCAGTTGAAAACAAAGTATCATATCAGAACAGTTATATCAAAGAATATCGTAAAATGAAACGTAAGTGTTCAATTTGTAGTGTTTGGGTGTTGAGTTCGTGTTCCAGAAAAATCAACGCAAAATTGTACGACCATGCTGTGGAAAAAAAGGTTAAAATTGATGAGAGTAGCTCTTTCATTTGTCAAAGTTGCTACAAGAAATTGTATAAGCACATTGATACCATGACCGAAGAACCCATTACAGGACCATCCAGTATAGGCACTACAGGTATGTTATATAAAAGTTCATATAATTCTGTTTTAATTTGAATTCTTCTCTTGCAATTGTTACTGGAACATTTTTATTTTTACATTCTTTTAGAATCGTGCGAAGCAACCAGTCACGAAACGATTGCCCTTGCAGGACCGTCCGGCATTGTTCCTTTTCCCTACCAAAGTAAATAATAAAATAGAAATTATTTGCATGATTTCCAATCAATCAATTTTTAATCAATAATTTGTTATATTTATTTACAGGCTCATTGGAAACAACCAGCTATGAATCGATCGGTACCACCAATAACACGTTTTTGTCTGACGATAATGAAATGCTAACACAGCTTAAGGATAAATTTAAGGAAACAAAAGATAGCAATGAGCGGTATAGGATTTTAACCACACTGCCCAAAAGTTGGTCTACATATAGGATTATGCAAGAGTTTGATGTTTCCCAATATATGGCCAACCAAGTGAAAGTATTACAACAACAGGAGGGAATAATGTCAGTGCCTAAAAGAGGATTAGTAGAGCTTCGTTAGGAGAGGAACGCTAATGCGTGTTCGTAATTTTTATAATAGCGACGATATATATATGGATCTGGAAGCCAATACAAAAATAAAATGACCGCTTTTAATTTGTGCAACATGCAAAAAGATTTTGGCATAGATGCCGAGTGGAATTTTTTCGCTACTTGTCATGGAAAGGGCCCTTGTGATGCTGTGGGAGGCGTATTGAAACGAAATGCTGCGAAAGCCAGTTTGCAAGATCATCACATAACAACGGCCGAAGAACTTTATTCATGGGCTATTTCTAAGCCAGACTCGAAAATACACTATCAATTTTTTTCGGAATCCGACTATAATAAAATGGAAAGAAAAATTAAAAAATCGTTACACACGTGTGAAGCAAATTTCAGGGACTCAGCATGAACATTTCAGACTCAGTCATTCCATAGTTTTAAGCCTCAAAACGAAGAGTATATTATTGTGAAACAAAATTCATTTTCAACGGAAGAAAAATGTATAAAATTGTTATGAAAAAACTTAATAAATAAAAATAAATGTATAAAAGTGTTTTTCTTATTTTTTAACATGTTCATCATGTCGCGCGGCTTTAAAGTGTTTTTTCTTGGAACTTACACTAAGCAAAAATATTTGAAATTTTAAAGCCTTATTTATTTGAAAAGGTAATCGTCAAAAAATAGCAATTGGTCTGTGTGGTTAACGGAAAGCCTTAAAGACTGATTCGAATGTTATACTAAGTTTGTAAGTAACTCATAGATTTCATTAGTCATAGGTTTGATTGGATGGAGACGCATGGTAATCTACCATGCATCTTCATCGTTTCTACAGGCGGGTGATGTATAAAATGAAGAGTAATGATTTATTATTTAAAAAATTGTATCTCCAAAACGACACGCAGAACATCTCCAATTTTTTGATATGTTATGTAAAATTGAATGCTCTTTCATTTAAAAATACTAAAACAAGGAGTCGTTGAGGCCCCTCGCAGTCAAATTCAAGAAAAACTATTTGTTTTGTATTTTTTTCATACAAAAATTGATATATTCAAAGGTTTCGTATTTTTGCTTGGAAATTCAAAAAAATACCAATACAATGGCCAAAAATGACTAAAATCAGTTAAACGGTTTAGGAGTTATAAATTTTTGAAAATTGAAGATTTTGAAAAATCACGATTTTTGGACCAGTCTAACGCAGAAAGGTCCAGTCTAATAACGAAATAAAAAAATACGGGTCTAATATTTTTCGATGTTGAACAATCCTACCGAATATTATAAAATTCTGAGAGATCGTATAACTTTTTTTCATGGAATTGCTGTATATACAGGGTGTTCGGTTCCTTAGTGCAAATATTTTAAGGGGCGATAGAAGATCATATTTGAAGAAAAAAATGTTCTACGCATATGATCAAATCTCAAAACCACGAAGTTATTAAACTTTTTCTGTTTTGGTCTATGCTTGCCAGAAATTGGCTTCTAACTCTAAAACCATGCCATCAAACAAAAAACTGTTACCTTTATCGGATAGTTTGGTAAAATTTCCAACTTAAAAGCGTCCTTTTTACTTTCTGTAAGTTGCATTTAGACACATTTCAGGGATAAACGAATCTAAAACTTTTGTTTTTCTGCGGATTTTCCCTTATTATTTCAAAAAATACGTAATAAAGTTTTTATTGTTTTGTCTAACCAAAAGATGCCTCTCAAACCGCTCTACAACTCTTCTTTTTGACACCAACTTTCTATCTTGTTTAGTTTTTGTCGCAAATTTGTACTAAACACATCTGGTTGGGTCGTTAATCAACGGTTGCGTAAAACACGAATTCAACCCACCGTGCGTTGCTGTTGACGTTCGTTTGCAGCGCGCATAGCACACTTGATCGCCACGTGGAGTGACGGTATGAAAGAAGAAAAATCTAAACAGAAATTTACAGCTGGCAGAAAACAAACATGTATTCTCCAGAAGAGCTGGCGGATATTCATCTCTGTTACGGTTTTGCCAACTGTGTGGCAACGAGAGCCCAACAAGAATATGGACGCAGATTTCCCAACCGTCGACTGCCAAACGCAAGTATGTAAAATAATACAAGTGTGTAAGATGTTTAGTTTGTAAACATTACGTTGAGACAGGAACCTTCACGTCTACACACCGTCGGTTCCGGAATGGAACGTTGATTTGGACTGCAACTCAAGCCGAC
Source organism: Aedes japonicus (assembly GCA_034211315.2). Classification (NCBI taxonomy): domain Eukaryota; kingdom Metazoa; phylum Arthropoda; class Insecta; order Diptera; family Culicidae; genus Aedes; species Aedes japonicus. Next base: position 148,702 of record JASCZW010005697.1, read on the forward strand.
CAGCCCCGCCGGTCGCTGACGCCGGCCATGGAGGAGAGAATTTTAAGAACTGTGAGAAACGATCCCAAAACCAGTACAAGGCGAGTTGCAGC